>JANZXR010000171.1:36969805-36981527 GCA_027575705.1 Erythroxylum echinodendron
ACCACTTCAGTCTGTCCATCGGTCTGTGGGTGAGCTGTGCTACTATACTTCAAGGATGAATCAAACATACCCTACAAAGTTCTCTAGAAATGACTCAGAAACTTAGTGTCTCTATCAAAGGTAATTGATTTTGGAACCCCATGAAGACTCACCACCTCTCGGCAGAATAGTTTAGCAATGGCTGTCACATCAACTGTCCTCTTACATGGTAAAAACTGCACCATCTTAGAGAATTTGTCGACCACTATGAAAACTAAATCCGTGCCTCTTTGTGTTCTTGGTAAACCTAGTACAAAGTCCATGGAAAGATCTTCCCAAATATTGTCAGGTACAGGTAATGACATGTATAAACTCACGTTTGATGCATGACCTTTATAAGTTTGGCAAATCTAGCACCTAGAAATAATAGAAACAACGTCTCTCCCCAATTTAGGCCAAAAAAACCTTTTATGTACCTCCTCAAGTGTCTTGTCTTTGCTTAAGTGTCTAGTTAACCTTCCTTTGCGTAAGTCTCTAATTACCTTTTGCCTTATTGATGTCTATCGGAGGCATAGTTGGTTACCTCTCTTAAGGAACTCATCATGAATGTGGTAGTCTTTATACGGCTTCTCTCCTTGACAAGTTTGCCATATTCATTTAAAGTCTTCATCGTCAGCATATAAATCTTCCAAGGATTTGAAACCTTCAATCTCAACTGTTAGCATTTTAATTATGGCTACTCGTCGACTCAACGCGTCTACCACTACATTGTTTCTCCCAGCTTTATGGATAAGTTTATATGGGAACTTGTCAATATAAGCTGACCATCTAACATGCATCTTGGTCCTCAATTGCTTCTGACTTCCTAAATACTTCAATGCTTAATGATTGGTATAAAGAATGAAATCCTTTCCAATTAAGTAGTGCTCACATGTCTTCAAAGCCCTCACAATGGCGTAGAACTCCTTATCATAGGTAGCCCATTTTTTCCTTGCCTTGCTTAGTTTCTCACTGAAATATGCCACAAGCCTTTTCTTTTGGGATAATACTGCCCTGATACCCATGCCACTCGCGTCACACTCTACTTCAAATAAAATTTCAAAGTCTTGTGAGGCTAGGACTGGTGTTGTACATAGTTTCTTCTTGACAAGGGTTGAAGCTTTGTTTTTGCTCTTCTTCCCATATAAACTTCCCTTTCTTCATACAGTTCGTAATAGGAGCTACAATGTTGCTGTTATTCTTAATAAACCTCCTATAGAACGTCACCAAATCATGAAAACTCCTCACATCTCCAACAGTTCTCGGTGTAGGCCAACTTCTAATGGCCTTTACTTTATCTTCATCCACTCAGATGCTATCTTTTCCCACAACATATCCGAGGAATAGCAAATTATCCAATATAAATAAGCATCTATTCAAATTGGCATATAATTGATTTTCTCTTAAGGCCTCGAATACATGCCTTAAATGTCCCACATGCTCTTCAATAGATCTACTATATATAATAATATCATCAAAATAAAACAACCATAAATTTATCGATGAAAGTTCACAACACCTAGTTTATAAGACCCATAAAAGTGCTAGGTGCATTGGATAATCCGAAAGGCACAACCAACCACTCATATAAGCTATTCCTTGTCTTGAAGGCTATTTTCCACTCATCTTCAGGCCTTATTCTTATTTGATGGTATCCACTCCGAAGATCAAATTTAGAGAAAATAATGGCTCCACTCAGCTGATCCAACATATCATCAAGTCTCGGAATAGGAAATTTATAGTCAATAGTAATTTTGTTGATCGCTCTACTGTTAACTTACATCCTCAAATTCCCATCCTTTTTGGGCATAAGTAATGCTGGCACTGCACATGGACTCATACTCTCCCGAATATGACCTTTACTTATCAACTCCTCTACTTTCTCCCATAGAATCTCATTCTCTTTTGGGCTCATCTTGTAATGAGGCAGATTAGGCAAGCTAGCTCCTGGAACTAAGTCAATATGGTGCTGGATATCGCGCATAGGTGGTAATCCCTCTGGTAAATCCTCTGGAGTCACATCTATAAACTCCTCCAATATAGATTGCACTTCTTGAGGTACCACATGCTCGGGCTTGCTTTCTACTAGCTCTTCCCCTTTAACCAATAACAGATGCACCTCTTTTGTTTTCTTCACCTCACTAATAAATTTGCCTTGATTATTCTCTACTTATAATAAAGGCTTCTGGATCTTTCCTTGAGACTTCACGCTACTAATAGATACTAAAATATACTTTATGCCATCTTTTACAAAATGGTATATATTTTTCCTTCCTGAATGCATCACACCTACATCAAACTGCCATAGTCTTCCCAACAAGATCTGACATGCATCCATCTCTACTATGTCACAGTAATGCTCATCCTGATACTTTCCAATAGAGAAAGTCACTTTACACCGTTCTTTAACCAGATTATGTCCAACCTTCTTGATCCACCCAATGCTATAAGGATATAGATGCGGCTTGGTAGTCAACTTTAACTTCTTCACAGTAGTTGCACTTATAATATTTTCCCAACTCCCTCTATCATTGATCAACTCACATAAATTTCCTAACACCAAACACCTCGTACGGAAGAGCTTATGTCTTTTCAAATCACCATATTCTTTGTGGGATATCATCAATCTTTTGATGACACATACATACTTCTCCTCATCCTCTTCTCCCTGCTGTTCCCAACCATCACCTTTGGGCCCTCACACTTCTTCTTCATCTTCTTCTTCTTGTTATTCCATCATGTTTAATGCTCTCCTTTTTAGACACTTATTAGATTTGTGTCCTGGCTCGCCGCACTTGTGACACTTTGATGGAGCTGGTTTAGTGTACAGATTGGTGGGTTTGGAAGTTGTTGGAGCTACTTTGTTTGAGCTTCCTCCATTAGTGCTTCCCTCGCCAACACTACTCCTAGTAGGGGTTGCAGTAACCATCTCCTTTCCTTTATCACCTAAACTCTTCTCACCTGTATATCATTTAAACTCCCGTTGCTTCTCATTCAGTATAGATTCAACTTTCATAGCTAAATTTCTCGCATCTTGCACTGTAAGCACCATCTGGATTCCTATCTTCTCCTTTATATTTGATCTTAACCCTCTCAAGTAGCATAAGGCTTATTGAGGTTGAGATTCAGACAACTGATTGCGAGCTGCCAGCCTCAAAAACTTTATTGTATATTCATGGACGCTATGACCGCCTTGATGGCACTATTGATATGCGTTGAAAATATGCTGCTCATAATTCAACGATAAGAATCTCCCTCTAAGCAATTGCTTCATCCTCCTCCATGAAGAAACTGAATTTCGCCCTTCTCTCCTTCTTGACTCCTGCAATTGCTCCCACCATATAGAAGCTCCCCCTTTTAGATGGTAGGCCACCAACTTCACTTTCCTATCTTCGAAAATCTCTGTATAATCGAAGAATCTCTCTACCTCCGCTAACCAATCAAGAAAGCCTTCAGTATCGAGATCTTCGCTAAAAGATGAGATATCTACCTTAAGTTTATATGCATAGTCTCCTCTCCGTCTTGGCTGGATGACTTCTTCCTCATCACTGGAATTATTTTCATGATTCCATGACGCGAGATTTTGAATTTGAGGATGCCTCGCAGGGACACCTTCCCTAACAATTGGTTCCTCAATTCTTCTCATGTTGTCTGCTTGCAACAATGCTTGCAATTGGTCCTGAATCAACGCCAGCTGTTGTTCCATATTGTGAATTGACTCCTAATCTTCGGGTAACCCACGAACATTGTTGTTAGTGTTAGCCATTGTCAGAAGAACAAATCTTGGGTTTTAAAGGCTCTGATACCACCTGACATAGTGCGAAAATGTAACACTCTAATCCAATAGTACAAAAAACATAGATCTAATCCAAAATATACAAAGAACTCAAAAAGTATATGAAAACTTTAAGAGAAATATAGTATTTTGATTGAAAATTGACAACAGGTTCTTCTGCAATACAATAATTAAAGACGTATTTAGATGAGTTATAATGACCCAAAACTTAAAAACAAGGATAAAAACATCCTTGTAGTCATAATAAAAGTAAAAAACAATAATTAAATAAATAAATAGAACCTAACTTGTAAAACACAATAACTAAATAAATAAATATATTTATTTATCCTAAAGCTCCACGTCAAGAAATGCTTTAACAAATAAGACAACTGATTGAAGTCATTGTTTAACTTATGCAAAAGTTGATGTTAAGTTGTCATAGTTTATCTGTATTCTGAGCCTACCGAGGATATTCTAGAAGTAGAAGGAACTGCAAAAGCGTTGGTGAGCGGTAAGCGTGCGAGTTTACGAGCTGAAGTTGGAGTATCAAAGCATAACAGAAAGCAGCTCTATATAGCCTTCTAAGGGAAGGCATTTTCTGGGTTTAAAGACATTTTCTCGATGATTTCATGTTTGTACGGTTTTGCAACATGGAAGCATGTGCAATCATAATCAATGATGGCCTAGGAACCAAGAAGGTTACTCCACCCAATTCACTATAGAAGCACAAAAAATTCAAAGTTCATAATACTTTTAACATTTAGCTTTAAGACTCAATTCTATGTGTTTGTTTTTTAATTTTCAAGCCCTAAGGTTCATTCTAGTCATTTCATTTATTTAAAGTCCCTAACACTTAGCTCTAGGAATCTTTCTTTAATTTCAAGTCGTATGATTTATTCTAAGTAAATCAATTTTATTATTCTACACATTAAAACTAAATTATAGGCATTTTATTTTGATTTGAAATTTTAAGATCTATTCTAGATATTTCATTTTAATATTTGGGCTCTATAACTCAACTCTAGGCATTTCATTTAATTCAAAATCATAAGACTTAATTTTAGGCTTTTCTTTTCATTTCGTAACCTATGATGCATTTGAGTTATTTTCTATATTTTAGGTAATTTAGACCCCAAACATATTTCTTTGGTTATGACCTTTTTATTCCCCTTTATTAGATTTTTCTATCATCCTTGATAGGATAGGCTAGCGACTTTGTTAATTATCAATTCAATATCTTTTCTCATTTATATTTGGGCATCCACAAATATCTAGTGTACCCGATAAGATATAGTTGGTCTAAATTAACACTTATCCAACAATTCGTATAGTTGCTCCTTCGGCTCATTCCAACTCCTTCAACAATGTTTTCTTATTTAAGAATGTTGGTTCTGAGTTTGGATAATTGAAAGATAAAATTGCATCACTGCTTTTTATATGCTGATATTCGACAACAATACAGGTGGATGTGGCTAAGAGAAAATATGAGCATAGCGAGCCTTTGTCAAAAAATTAAGACATGACACATTAGTCACCACAAGAAAAATAGGCACTAGTGATGAAAAATTACTGATGTAATAGTAACCGTTGCAAATTACAGATGAAAACAAATCTTCCGTTGGTAATTTTAACAGGAAAAATTTTGTTTAGTAGCGGTAGTAATATCCGTTGGTAAATATGGAGGGAAATCACCCCGATAAACTTTGTGGCAGATTTTAGTGACAGTATAATTTTACTGTCGGTAAATAAGAAGGAAAAATTTTAATTTATTGATAAAAAATTACCCGTCAATAATTATGGTGGGAAATTATCCCGAAAAAATTTGCGACAGACTTTACCTACGGTATGCCTTGTTTTATCCGTCGGTAAATTCTGTCACTAAACCCAAAACGTAGACATCGTCTTCTGCTTCTCCTTCAGCATTTTAAAGTAAATGAAAACGACGTTGTTTGGTTTAACACCAAACGACATCGTTTTCATTTCCATTTAACACACCCTACAATCCCCTCTCCCCCCACTGCGCTTGCATCTTCTTCTTCGATTTTCTAACATCAAACGACGTCATTTTCATTTACTTTAACACACCCGACAATCCCCTCTCCCCCTATTGCACTTGCGTCTTCTTCTTTGATTTTCTTCTCTCCCACACCATCAGCTGCCATTTTCTTCTCTTTGTCTACCAGCTACCGTTGTCGTGTCTCCAGCTACCGTCGTCTCTGCTTCGGTTGAGGTATTTTTCTACTGTAAAACAAAAGGGGTTTATCATATATTGGATGAAAGTTTAATTGGGTATTTGGTTTATTTGTGTATTATGTGATTGAAAAACAAATTTAAGGTATAAATCTTAATGATAGAAGGGATAAGATGTTTTTTTGGTTATAATATTGGGATAAATTTATGATGCATGTAAGGTGTTTGATGAAATGTCTGTTCTTTGAAAAATTGATTTTAGTTCTTTAGATAAAGTTTAGGGTTAAAGGGTTAGGGTTAAAGGGTATTGCTTGATAAAATGTCTGATGAAATGTTTAGGGTTTAGGGTTAGGGTTAAGGTGTTTGATGAAATGTCTCTTAAAACAAAACTTAATTGTGTTGAGTTATTTTGTAATTCAAAGATTATAGATGTAATTGTTAACATATTGTATTATGTAAAATTAACTATAATTAAGTTATGTCGGTAACAATTTTGACACTTGGAAATACAAGTATGTATTTTCAAAAGTCTTAGTATGTAGTAACTTAGATAATTTGCTCCAAGATCAGTCACACGGATGAAGAAAATATATTTTGTACATCTTAATAAGGTATATCATATAAGTGAAACAAAATGACATCTACAATTAGCATTGGCAATGCCTTACTCTTAAGGGAAATAAAATAAGAACAAAGAGAATATGTGAGAGCAAATATGCATGAGAACTCTAAATTACTTGATATATGCTCATTAGATCCCTCAATATATGCTAATCTAATAACTAAATATATGCATAAATGAATATACAAAAATTTGCATAGGGAATAAAATGTTAACAAAAATAATGCCAAAGTAGAATGGGATAAAAATTTGCATAAGGAATAAAAACATATATTGAGAAGGAACACTTCTGGGAATTAATTAAAGGCTACTGTATGTATCCATTTTTGGCTTATCAATTAATTACTTTCAACTTTCAAATCATTATGAGCATAACCAAACCATTAACTAAACTCTTTTGTAGATACTAGTATGGTGTGACTTATAATAATGACTCGTAAAATCATAAATCATATATAATCAAATTATGCCAATCTCAAAACCATTAATCTTATACAGAGACCAAATTGAAATTTGGTTTGTTTTGAGTCCAATAGTAAAAGAAAAATATGGTAATATTACTTATAATTAGGCACAAGGCTTGTAGAAGAAGCTTTTGCTCTTTCCTATTATCATCTTTTTTTTCTATGTTCTCACTTACCTTCTCCTTTTTATGCTTCCCTTTCAAATTGAAAAATTGACACTTATCAACATAACCAACAAAATACCTTTTATTCTTTTTTTTTCTCTCATTATTATCTTCTTCTCCTCTTGCTTGGTTCTCATTATGTATCCATTACCTAACTAGTTAAAACCCACAATGAGTTAGTATTTCTTCACATCCTTGAACTAATGGATCCCATAACACTTTGAAAAAATCGGTCCATTTTATGTTTAACTACAAGTCCATTCTTTACTTGAATTTTGTTTCTTAAGCATATTCATAGCATAAGATGAGAATGTGAAACTAGTGATTGTTAGGTTGATTAGATGAAATCATTATCAATTGTAAGTATTTGGATATGGAATAAGTAGAAGGTGCCGAGTGTAATTTATAAGAGATGTTGGTAAAGAGTAGAAATTTTAAAACCTAATTTCTTTTATCTTTTTTTACATTTTTCAACTTTATTTTTTCATTTTTCCTATGTAGTTTAATTTCTAAAACATTATCAATTTCAACATGGATATAGAGGTTTTGATGATAAGCTAGTTAAAGCGTACGATATTAAAATGTTTTGTTATTATCTCAAACTTTATCTAATTATGAAATACATTGATTTCTTTTGGCCACGTTTTCTTTTTTCTATTCCTGAAATAATCTATTCTCCCACCCTACTCTTCCTTCTATATCGAGGTAAGAAGTTTTTAAAATTTAATAAATTTTAACCCTTTTGGATATTTGTAATTGAAAATTAAGGTGTAAAGTAAAATATGACCTTAATCATTTAATTGATTACATATAAGCAAGAGGCTACGAGTCAAATGATCAAACCAAAGTCTTTACATATTTATATCTATAAAAAAGTGACTTTATAAGTTAATTAATTAAGCTTCGCATAGACTAACAAGTATATCTATAGTTATGCACACAAATAATACTTATTTAATGCATTACAAAGTAAATATTTAAATTGAAACTCATCAGGAAAACGATAACTTTGATTAGAAAGCATATTTTAGTATATCCTCTCATCATAAAAGAATAGTAATGCTTCTTTTCTTTTTTCCCTTCTTTCATTACATAAAGTTAGACCTAATACATCAATTCCAACATTATTAGAAAAAAAGATGATACCATAGTCTATGAACTTATGCCAAAAAGAAACATATCATTCTCCCACTTGTAGAAAGCATTATAACTGTAATTTGGTTATAAATATGTTTCTTTAATATTTGAAGTATCTTCTACATTGTTATTTGGAACATGGAGCTGATGTGCAAATGATTGGCTAGGTATGTTTACTTTTTTAATGTTTATTTTGTAGCCTCTAGTAATTTTAAAGTAAAATATGTCAACCTGCTTTATGGTTTCATCAGGTACTATAAAATTATATGTGAAATCTTGTAAAATCTTATAGAGCAGGTGATTCCGAGATCTATTTCCTTTGTCCTTTCTTTTTCTTTGTTTTCCTTTTTTGTGAAATTTTATGCTCAAACTTACAATTATTGTTAAAGTTGCATTATTGAATGACCAATATTCCTTTGTTCAATCTCTTAACAGTATTGGTGACGCAATTGCTAAATTTTGAATCAAATGATTAGTGTATAGTTGCATTTGAGGAATAAGTGATTTAATGTCTCTGGATACAAGTTGTATAACATGTCTATTGGATTGTGATTATATGATCCTTTTACTCTATTTATGGTGCTTAGGCAATTCAGTTTTATGAGAACTTTGGGGTATGATATTTTGAGTTGTTCATATCTTGTGAGACCTTTCAACTCTAAATATCTATAAATTATGGTGCTTACAATTTCAAGAATACTAAAGCATGGTATGTTGAATATTCGTTCCATAATAATATTCTTCTTCGCAGGCCCTATATTGTGTTGAAGAGCATCGCTCATCTTTCTTTGTTGTTGTCTGAAGTTGTCCATCCATTCAAGTTAATCGTCCAACTAATATTTACTGTATGTATTGCTTTAATAATACGATTATGATACCTTTGGATTTTGTCTGAATAAAAAGGAGGTTTTGATTTGGTGTTGTTGTTTAGAATATTCTTACAATCATTGATGAGTTTCTATGTTCTTCTTTAATAGTCTAAGTATTTACTGTATGTGGAATGAGTTTGAAATCAATTGTAGGTGATTAATTCGATCGATTAATTGTAGGTGATTAATTTGATCGATTAATACTTCAACATCGTTGTGATTAATGCAAACATAGTTTTAACACAAGAAATTAATATGTTTCATTAACAAGACAATTAGGTCCATAATAAACCCCTAGGACGGTATATAAGCTAGAAACCTATGACGCAGCTCTCGTGAGGCTTATCAATGAAAAATTTCACGAGCCTAAAAGTCATAGCGAGAACTTGTTTTCTCGATTCACAGGTGTAAACAATGCGACGTACCATAGTTTTGAAATCAATTGTAAGTGATTAATTAAATTGGTTAATACTTAGGGGGTGTTGTATAAAGTTTAGATGTTATGTAAATTTTAGAGAACATGAAGGATACTAACTATGGAATCACTGTTTTAAATAAACAGTTTTGTAGAAATGAGTAATTTTGATAGATCTTGAATGTATAGACGATTATTACGTGATGGTTTCATTAATCCTGAGTTTGTTAAGGGAGTTGAAGCTTTTATTCATTATGCATGTTCTCAACCTGCATATATGGATGGGCCAAAGATCAGATGTCCATGTAAAAGTGCAAGCATATTCATTTCCTTCTTATTGATGAAGTGAATGGGCATTTGTTGAGAAGAGGGTTTGTCCTAAATTATTTTGAGTGGAGATGACACGGGGAACTGTTGATTAGTAGCACCTCAAGGGGGTAATGAAACACAATCATCAATGAGCTTAAATGAGTTTAAAGGGGGGATTAGATTTAGAACAAATAATATGGATACAAATGAAAATCCTTACATGCAGATGGTTTATAATGCAGCCGATTATACCTTTCAGGAAAATATAGAAAATCTTGAAGAAAAACCCAACCCACAATCCAAACAGTTTTTTGACTTACTACACTTAGCTAACCAAGAACTATGGCCAAATTGTGAGACAATGACTCAATTGTCTTCAATTGCTCGTATCTTGAACATAAAGTCTAAAGGGTATATTTCTGATCATAGTTTTGATAAAATTCTTAGATGGTATAATGAATCGTTGCCTCCTGATCACACAATGGTTGACAGTTTTTACAATATGAAGAAACTTATTAGAGGTCTTGATTTGTCTGTTAAAAAGAGTGATTGTTGCAAATTGGGATGTATTTTGTATTGGGGTGATGATGTGGAATTACAAGAATGCAAATTTTATGGACAATCTAGGTTTAAGCCTAGAAAGCATTCTATAAAAGGAAAGTTAGTACCCTGGAAGCGGATGTATTATTTCCCGCTAACTTCAAGACTTCAAAAACTATATGCTTCTGATGTTATTGCGTTTCCATTATCTGGATATGTTCCAGTGTCAAGGGCATGTTCCACTGAAGATTTTCATTACCAATGAGTGAAATGGACAAAGCAAATTGCTTTTTTCCTTCACCTGGAGTGCTTGAAGAAATAGTTGGTTGCCATCTGTGAACAGTTCAACAATGTTTTTCGCCTGCAGAAAACAATTACGATTCTTTCGGAGGTGGAGAGATGAAATAAAGGATAACTGAATGTGCTGTATATGGTGCTGCCACGAGCTACTTTTTAACACCGACCTTTTAACTTCTCTTACACTGATTACGAACAAACAAATAAGAATCTTTTCTGATTAGTTCACTTCTTATACACGTAATCTCGTCGACTTTTGGATTTTTCTGTTATTTTTGTGTTAGTGAATCAGACTACTTCAAACTTCCCGAATTAGTTTTGTTTCTAAAACTGATTCATTACTCATTACTCAACTTGTTGGACATTTGTGTTTAGCTTAATGTGAACTAACTGCTTCGAACCTCTCAACTCAAACAGTGCGGAAGGGCAGGCATGTACATGTAAGGTTATCACTTCGTCAATCTTTTTGGTATCAATATTAATTGGGTGTTTAGCGGTACAAGAACTACAAGTTAAAAGCTTTTCTTTTTCAAGTATTAATTTTTTAAAAAAGATAGTTGTTCTACTAATTAAGAATAAATTTAAAAAAGGTAAAAACGTACATGCTATATATATATTACAGAAGATAGATAAAATAAGGATTTTAAAAAGAGAATAAATGTTGAAAATTACTTTTACTTAAAAAATAAAGCTGAATGTACTCAAAATCCTTAAATTTTAATAAGCAAAATTTGGAGCCTCACAAATAATATAGCATTAGTTAATCGTTATCCAAAATGAGTTGTAGTATGATCCTGAAGACTTTACCTTTATACGCCAACAAAACCACTCTCTTGTCTACAGCAACACCAAGACTTCTGTTTCCAATCAACTCTGTGCCCATTTCCTTCAACAATACTCAGATCGTAGCTTTATCATC
>JANZXR010000171.1:36981627-37006955 GCA_027575705.1 Erythroxylum echinodendron
TCATGATTTCCTTCATGCTATATTTTGTATCATGGACTTCATTAATTCGATTTAAGATCAATATCAATTCATATATATAAAAATGAATATCAAATCAATAAAAAATGCCTATTATTTTATTAATCAAAATAAAGTTTGTACAAAAGTGTTAAAGATGATTGCCTTTAGATCACTACTCTAACAAAACAATCATTAATTGATAATTTAAAATATATTAAACAGTTGAGTTAGACACTGATGATACTATAAAAGTGAAAATTTTAAAATACATGCAATTGATTTGTGAACCATAAATAAGTTTTTAGCTTAAGACAATTTGCTCGAATGGAGTCCTAAAAGATATATACCATGCTGTTTGTGTAATCACCAAACTTATTATATAAGGGTACGAAGTAAAATATGTTATTGTTACTTAACATGTGAGCATTGATGGTAGAGAAGGAAATTATTTAATAGCAAAGTAGAATACATTGAAACTCTTTTACACCTTTGAGTTGATGATGTGCTAAATTAATTATCACATCTATAAAAGTTTATACCTAGCATATATCTAAGTAATAGAATGTAAAAGCAAACTTTTGTTGACTTCAATTAGAAAAAAAGAAGTGTATTTTTTAATTTGTTTTATTGGAAGAATTTGTTATTAAGATATAATATTAACATCATGTATATTAACAAAATATTTGTTAGAATATTTTAAATATTTGATGGATACGGAGGACAAATCAAAATATACAATTAAGAGTAGATAGTTGAAAGGAATGAAATAAGAAAAGATTTATTTTTTAAAGAAAAGAGATGAGATCCGGTATCCACCATCTAACTCGAAACTTGCAAAGGGCGACGGGTTGATCGGGAACAGAAACAACCGCAAGCGGATGGGCTTTGTGGAGACACGGTAGAGGCAATCGTACTCATGCATCATGTGCTCGAGATCGTCGTCGTTGGTGACTGAGATCAGAGCATCGAGATCTTTCCCGGGGAGCTGGTACTTGAAGGAGACATGTGAGTCGCCCGACAAAGCTGCAAGCTTTTTGATCATGGTAGAGAATTTCGATCTCCGGTCAAAAGCAAGGATCTTGTTCTCGCCGCCAACGTAAGAAAGTTGGTTGTCGAATGGGCGAGGATGGATTTTGCCGCCGTAACTGCACATGAATTTGATCTTATAACTACTGGGTCGTTGTTCCTCCCACGGAGGCGGGTTCTCCAATTCAACGTCGCGAGAGGGAGCAGAGGACTCGGCGGAGTCTGGATACGAAGCATAAGAACTACCCATGAGACGGAGAAAGTAGAGAGAGAGTAGAGGAGACTGACTAGTTGTAGGAGGTCATTAAAGTAAAAAGAGGACTTGAAATCCCAATTACTAATAATTGGTACCAGATTAAATTCTAGTATAATATTATATCGGTATCAATTAATATAAAATATTATATCGTTTCAGGTAATTTTTAAAATTTGTGAAATAGTCTTTGAAATTTTTTAAAATTTACAAAATAGTCCATTATATACTTTACAAGTTTACATCAATTATGTCTTTAAAAATTATAATAATAAATAATAATCGCAATTAATATGAAATAATAATACTTTTTAAATATTTCACATATAAATAATAACCACAATTAATATGAAAAAGAAATTATTATTATACAAATATAAAATTAAGAATAATACAAAGTAATTAAAATCTTACAATAATACAATTTCATCATTTTAGTAAATAATAATTACAGTAAAATATTCAATAAAAAACAATAAATATTTTAACTCTCACACTATTACGATTTACAACAAGAGTTCGTGATGAGGAAACAATCAAGTAGGAGTTAAATTTGAAACAAAAACATTTACAATTACATTACATATATAGAATTTAACATAAACATCAAATATATGTAAAACTAAAAGAAAAGAAAAAACAAAAACTTGTTATGAAATTCAATCATTTACGAAGAATACCTACTATAATTACACTGACCCTAGTTATTATTTGGTACAAAATTCTCATTATTATCATTGCAATTTAATGCATCAAATGATATGTCAATGTTTTCCAATTCAAGATTATTTTCCAAGTCATTGACATTTACTAAATTCGGTTATTTAGAAATCTAATCCTTCAAAAGATCAATATTATTAATGGAAGTTGGATCAGTTGAACTTCTTGTGCTATTAAGACTCCTAGTACACAATAAAATTTAATTATTAGAAAATTATAAAAAATATATTGAAATTAATAATGATAATAACAAACATTTCCCGAAGCTTTAAATTGTAACGAAAAAAATTCATTCAACCTCTTTTGCTCCAATCTGTTCCTCTTTTTTTTAGTGGATAAATTCAAATGTGCTCTAGTTTCTTTCACAGTTTGTTGCGCTCACACATTGACTTAAAATTTCAATTGTAAACCTTTTCAATTCTGGAACACCATTCCGAATTGATCCCACCATGAAACTGTAACAAAAGTAGCGTGATAAACAAAATAAAGTGTTAATTAATTTCAATTAATAAAAAAGAAAACAACTAATACTTGTAGAAAGTTTTCTTCTTTGTCGAATAGCAATTTACATTCCAAAATCTCCATAAGACAACTTATAAAGCTCCATTTGTGAGCTTAAGAGATTTTGCATCGCATCAATGCTAACAAATGTTGTAATAGTTAAAAGCATTCCTCTATTAACTTCGGCTTGCTTAGTAAGATTCAGTCTAAAATAGACATTAGGATTCAAAAATGCCCCAGCTGCAAATAATGGAGAAGAAAGTTGTCTTTTCTTTCCCTCATTAATGATTGAAAGATATGATGTGTACAAAAAAGGACTATGTTTCAGATTGGCCTTGATTGCTTATGTAGCTATCTCCATGACAAAAAAAAACCATTATTGATTTTTCTTTACTATCAGTCAAGCGAAGCACCCTTACCAAAGGCCCAAAAATTTAGATAACAAATTGACATTGAGACCAAAATTCTCTATCTTTTATTATAATTTTACAAACCTCTAGTCCAGTATTAGACCTAGTATGCTAAGATGCAATCCACTTATCACTTGTAAACATTGTCATAACTATTTCTTCATCTTAACAAAAGACTGAAGTGATAAGAAATTTGCTGCAAATCTTCTCATAGCAAGACGACATAAATTCCTACCATTGGTAAATTCCTTTCTCATCAAATTCAATACCATGCACGATTATAGATGAACTTTGTTACCTTTTTAGCTTTCTGCATAGTCTCATCAATAACATGAAAATACCTAGGATCCCCTATATTCTCCATCATTAGGTTAATGCAATGTGCAATACAAGGAGTTAAAAAAAAGAGAATTATAATTATTCTGCAACCTTTTGCCTGTCGCTTTATAAGCGGAATCATTGTCAGTAATAAACTGAATAATATTTTCTGGCTCTACTTCATTCACAACTTCATCAAATATCGCAAACAAAGTCTCAGTATTCCTAATAAGGCTAGATGCATTAATAAATTTCAAAAACATAGAGCCATTTGTAGAATAAACCAAAAAATTAATAATAGACTCTTGTCTCTTATTTGTCTAACCATCACATATGATTGAACATCAATAAGTAGCCCAATTCACTCTTCTTTATGCTAAATATCTCCTAATTTCAGAAACTGAACAACTCTAAAGTTTACTTCTAAAGTCATCAATTGAATGACCATTGTATCCTGGACCATAAGAGGCTATTACACCCATCATAGGTTGATAATAGTAAGACTGAGAAGCATTGAATGATGAACCTATATCATAGCATCATTTAGCTACTATCATATCGACATTGTGAGTTGCATTTATTGATTGCATTGTACTACAAATTGAAGGTTGGACTTCACGAGTTGTTTGTGGTGCAAAAAAACTAGTCACTTGCCTTTTTCTCTTCCTCACATCAAGTTCAGGTACTTCTTCTTAAACCTGAGATGGAACACTACCAGTATCACTACCTCCTTTAACATTTCCATAATTATCACAGAAACTAGAAAACGAACTTCCGTTACTAATTTCAAAATTCAACCTTTTCCTTCTATTTCTCTCACGTTGATATTCATTAAGCAATGTTTTCATTTGTCACTTCATATCATAACTTACTTTTTTATAGGGTTCTACATCTCCTTTAACCCCAGCTAAATGTTTTTTTAATCAGGTGATTCTTCCACCTTTCAAATGCTTGTTACTAACCAAGCAAATAAAATGGTTCCTCATACCGGAAACAACACAGCATAAGCCTAAACTGGATCATTGTATCTTCCTAAAGTGGGTTGATCAGGAGTAGGTAAACTTCCTTGCACTTATCTGTAAAAATAAATGAATGCATATATCAAAATAAATAACATATAATTTCATTACATAATATGCATATTCATCTCATATAATATAACTTATTGTGTATATAATTACATTATGCACAATTCAATTTTATGGAACACAATTCATTACAAGTCAAAAACTAACAATTCAATTATTCAACATATATAATTACACAAAACATACATAAACAATTTTTATTTCCAACATTCATAAAACATACATAAACAATTTTCATCTCCAACAACCACAAAACATACATAAACAATTTCCATTTCCAACAATTTCGAACAATTTCAATTCAAAGGTTCAAGCATGAGGATCAAGTTGAAGGGTATGATATGATTTACATAATCACCAAATAATGAATGACATATCTTATACAATTATTCATACACATTTATTCCTAACACGAGGATCAAGTTGAAGGATATAACTTCATAAACTAATTGCCATGTCTAACAATCACAAAATATACATAAACAATTTCCATTTCCAACAATTTTCAACAATTTTCATTTCCAATAATCACAAAATATTCATAAAATAATTTTCATTTCAAACAATTTTCAACAATTTCCATTTCCAATAATCACAAAACATTCATAAAATAATTTTCATTTCTAACAATCACAAAACATACATAAACAATTTCCATTTCTAATAATTTTCAACAATTTCCATTTCCAATAATCACAAAATATTCATAAAATAATTTTCATTTCCAACAACCACAAAATATATATAAACAATTTCTGTTTTCAACAATTTTGAACAATTTCAATTCAAAGTTTCAAACATGAGGATCAAGTTGAAGGATATGATATGATTTACATAATCACAAAATAATGAATAACATATCTTATACAATTGTTTATACACATCTATTTATAACATGATGATCAAGTTGAAGGATATATTCGTAACATGAGGATCAAGTTGAAGGATATAACCTTTTTAGAAATGTTTTTCTTCTTATTTAAAGCTTTGAATTTTCTTTTCATTTCTAACAAACCATAATATTATATACACCATTCTATATTTGGTTTTTAAATATATAAGTTGCTGTTACGATTTTTAATTGACATTAATAAGTCTAAGTATAAATGATTGGAGCCTACAACATATTCACAATTTGAAAAAAAAATTCTTTTTGGACACATTTATTACATCACTAATTTCACAAATTATTTATTATAAATATTTATGAGAGCCCACAGATATATATTACCAAATAATTCAACATATTTTATACTCAATTAATTATTTACCCAAAGCTAATACCTAAATACTATCATTAACTACAACCAAATTATTATTAATTTACAATTGCATAATTTTACACTCAATTAATTATTTACCTAAAGACAATACTCAAATACTAAAAATGAAATACCATTTCACAAATTTTAAGAATGTATCAATTAATTATTTAAATCTTTGCAAGTTTGCAACTTTAATGTTCTCGGTTTAAAATTTCAATTTAAGTTATTTCAACTTACAAACTTTCAATTGAATCAATCTAATTCATCAACTTCATCACATATTCACATCAGGCCGTGCATTTCATTCATATCATAAATTTCTCTTAATCAGTTAAACTTAAACCAATGTTCAAAACCAAACTATAAATCAACCAAATAATCATTCAATTTCAATATCCAATCTAATTCAAACCACACAAATCACAAAACCAAAACAACATTGTGACTCAATGAACTTCAATATTCAAATCACAAAATTGTGAATCATTCAACTCTAATATTCAACCTAGATACACACATATCGCAAATCACAAAACTAAGTTCCAATCGATCACAAATCTAAGATCCAACTGAAATCACAAAACTAAATTCCAACATTCAACATCCAAGTTCCAACTAATTCATAATTAGGAAAAAAAATCGAAAACTCAAAAAACACACCCAAAAACCAATTCTTCAGGTTTTAGGTTGGGCCTTCAGGTAGTGATTGGTCATAGCTTTGAGTGTAGATCAAGGCGAGCAGTAGCCTTCTTTCCTCCTTCAGACGTTCAGTGGTGGCGACGACGTGGTACAGTGGTCCTCATAGAGGAGGGTTGAAGATAGTGACATCTTCGGGACTTCGCATGGAGGAGCCGAGGATCTCTGATGCTGGTGTGGATCGGGGAGGATGAGGGAAGGAGCAACATCACCAGAGAGGGAGAGCAGTATCAATGGAGATGAAGAGGAGAATGAGAGAGAGAGAACGGTGGTGGTGAGTGAAAGTGAGAGTCGGTGAGAGAGAGAAGAAGGAAGCTTAAGGAGGGTCTAGGGTCAGAGTGAGGGATACAGCAGAGAGAGAGTTTTTTTTTTAGGTTTAGATTTTCAACAATTGCAAATAAGTCCCTATTGTTTCCCAAATTTATAGTACCGGTCGATATGTAGCCGATATTTTAGATATCGATCGGTACCGACCGATACCGAACGAAAACTAGCAGTACCGAACGGTGTCTCTAGCCAGTACCCACATAACAAATACCTCTCCATTTACCAGCCGGTACAGAATGGTATTCGTTCCCTTGCTCAAAATAGATCCCTTTTGGGGAGTGGGAGTGGGGCTCCATTCTATTGACTGAAATGTATTAGAGAGAAAGACATCAAATATAAAAGAGAATGAAACAAGAGTTAATTGACAAAAATGACCATAAACTCCTACTTAACGGTGAGACAGTTTGTACTCTGTAGTGAATTTATTTCAATGGGTGTATTGTTGTCTTTCATGAGCGACTTTGGTGCATTTACGTGGTAATAATATTTATTTAAGTGAGGAGACGTGCGAAAAGTGAAGTCTTTGTACACTAATCCATTGTTTAAAAATGACACTAAAATATTTTAATTTTTAATTTATTGCAAAAATATTTAAACACTAAATTTTTTAATGTCTTTGACATGGCAAACCATGTCTAATTGCTTACATGTTATGTGTCTAATAAGTAGCTTAATTTTTTCTAATTCATTTATTTAAAACTTAGTAAAAGTAAAAGTAAATTAAATTAAAGATTAATTAATTAAACAAAAACTAAATGAAATTCAACTACGAACTGTTTTATTTGTCATTTTTCATATACAACTCTCTATTCTTGCAATTATACATGAATTCAAGATACAACTCTTCTCTCTCTTGTCATTATGTGTGAAGTACAAATAGCTTTTTGTTCTCTTTATTCTTAAGTATTGATGATATAACTCTTGCCATTGTGTGTGGACTGCTGCTCTTTTTGAAGTGTCGCTATTGTGTTATGGTTGGGTGCGATTGGGAGAGTCTTATAAGATTGGGAGGTGAGTTCATCTAACACTAAGTTAGATTGTCACTGTTTACATCTACTTGGTCGAGGTTTATGACTTAAGCTCAAGAAGAATGGGTGACTATGAGGGTGAATACATCCATGTAGTTGATGAATTTATTTCTTAAACCTAAAACTGTCCTACAGTTATTTACTGTGTTTGAAATATGTTTCAATCTTAATCTAATGGTGTAATTTATTAATGGGATGCTATTCTTCTAATAGTATTTCTAGTTAGAGTGATTATAACATGTGATATTGTTTAACATTTTTCAACTTCATATATACTATTACCAGAACCAAATTACAAAACATTAAGAATTTTAAATTCACTTGGTCACCATTTACTGCAAGTTGTTTCAAATAACATATGTTTCCTGAATTCAGTGTTATGCATATTTTCTAGATTTGTTGAGACTCAACCCTACTTTGTCCAATGTTATAGGAGAATGTTATAGAAAAAGAATGCAGAGCATATGGTAAAATACAAGTTATAAACCCTGTGTGCTTTTGTTGGAAAATTTATTTGACGATTTATGATTTTGAACGACTCAAAGTTGTGAATAATTTTCTTACATAGCCTTGCATATATGAAGCAAGTTATGTATTGATTAGTTGTAAAAAAATATCTAAGTTGGATGGAAGGTGGTTAAACTTTGTTTATAGTTTATTATAGAGGTCTTAAGTTGTCATTTTTGTGATAATTTTGGGGATAAATCTCTTTAATGTGTTGAAATTATTATTCAAAATTAATGGACTTGTTTTGTAATTGTTCTCAGATGATTTTCAGCACTTGAAAGATGAAATTGGATCAAAAAGATGCAAGGAAAGTAAAGATAATTCGAATTCCTAGTTGACAGAAAAATAATTGACTAAGCGTGGGCATGTGCAAGGAAAAAGATTATCCAGAATCTAATTTGAAATCAGATTCGATCCAACTAAGATCTTTGTGATTTTGGGAATCAATTTGTTATGTTATTGATGGGGATTTGTGACATGAATATGTGGGGAGTGTATCTGCTGAAGATTACGACAGAAGGGAAAAGAAGGAAGATTGAAAATCATTAAAAAGGATTCACCGTTCATACTGGAGAGGAGTCTTAGTTTTTTACGTTTTCTGCAATAGTTTTCTGGTTTTTAGGGTTTTTTTGAATTCTTCTAAAAAAAGACTAGGGATGGAGACTTTTTATTTTTCTATTCTTCTGTTGGTTCTTACTTTTGTTATGAGTAGCTAAACTCTTCTTCTTGGTTGAAGGGAACCACGTTATTACCTAGTATGTGTGAGATTTTTAAATAAAGTTTATTTCATTGATGAATATTAAGTGTCTTCCGAATTGCTTTTCATGATTGAATTCATTGATTTCTAGGGTGCACAACTAGGAATTGATTTGTTTAATTTATAGCCAGATTAGTAGGATTTGATGTTCAGTCTTGCTAATCCTAAGTGGCAATTAGGATTACTAGCTTTACGTTAGAGTTAGGAAATTCTAAGAAGACGCTTAACTAGATTAAATGCATGTCGCATGTATGTCGTCTTATTCATTGGTTTCTTAGTTCTTAAAGCTATTAATCAATTAAATCTAAGTTGTTGAATAATAAGAATGTTTAGAATACATGTTTCTAATCATTTAATCTTAAGAGAAAACATTACCTAATGAATGTTTGTTAATGGAATGAGTTTTATATCAAGGATCCATATTAGTTTGATAACGTAGGTGAACCAAAACCAAGGTTTGTTTACTGAATTTCCAAATCTGATTATTTTTGGTTAATTTTCAAATTCTGCCATTTTTAGTTTATTAAATTTACGTTAATACAAACCTTGGTTCCTTGTGGGAACGATCTCAACTCTTCACTAACTACATTTTTCATTGCTAGAGTTGGTATTAATTTGGTTGTAGGTGACAGCATTACCAAGAGGCTTTTAAAGTCAATGTTATCATTTATGGAAGAGAAAGAAGCTTATATTGTAATCAGAAGTTGATTCCTAAAGGATCTCCTATTAGGTTCCCATTTAAGTAAAGAAATATGCTATGCCTAATGAGATCTTTTATAGAATGTCTAGTTCTTTTTGTAAGACCTTTTTTCACTCAATTTTATGGTCTTTGTTGTTGCAACATTATACTTTATGTTATCAAAAACAATCTTTAGATTTGTAATGAATATTGCTTCTGTTTCTACTATTTTTATATTAGTGCACTAATTCATGCATGTGCTTGGATTAAATTTTACTTTGTCTACCTGCTAAAAATTTGCTTTACCATGATACATATCTATTTGACATATATTTTGCCTTATACTACATCAATTGTTTATACCTTTCTCCTGTATATCTTTCATTTATGTTCTAGTAATTACCATAAAGGAGTGAATTTGTAGAGTAATTTAGCATGATCTAGGAGGCTCATTCACTTTTTCCTTTTCCTAATTTTATGCAAAATATAAAAGCTAATCCTCAATACAATACCCTAGTAATTGGCAATCTCGAAGAGAATATCAATGAAGAGGAATTAAGGGGTCTTTTTACTATGTAAGAATGTTTTAGCTCTAGCTAGCTTTGTGATTGTTTGATGTATTGGTATGTATTGGCTTTAATATTCTTATAACTCATTTAATCATACTTGACCATTATATGTACTACTGAAAAAATAGGTAGAAGTAAAATATATATGGATTTTATTACATCTATTCCTAGTTTATATTTGACATAGGAAGAGTGTGAAGTCATTGTTAATGGATTCAAGAATGCGATTTATTATTGTTTCAACAATTTAGCAAAAGTTGAAAAGAAATACTCTAAATTTTGTCAAGAGAGAGCATTATGTTCAATGGTAAAACAAGTTTTGTAGTTTTTGTTGTTATTATATTTAGTATATAATATGGATATCATAATCCTAATTATTTTTTCATATTCTTTATATTGATTATGCCAATTGTAATAGCTAGATAAGCTAAATGCTAAGCCTAATATTGTTCAACATTTTTATCAATATAATAATACAAATGTGAGTGTTGCCCTTATGTTTTTATTAACATATTATGTTATGAATATTTCAAATATAGCTTATATGATATTAATGTTATCATTCAAAGTATAGGTGTATTGTATGTATGTAGTATTGGTAAAAGAGTCGAGCTTTTGTTATTGTAAAAAACTTTGCCAAATATCTTCTGTATGTTAGGGTAAGACTTTTATCAGCAAGATACATTGTTGCGCGTAAGAGGTGAGTTTTTTTTTCTAATTCATAAATATTTCAAATTTTGACATAATTATGATATTTTATTTGAATTTTAGTCTATAGTTTCCATGTGACTATATATCTTGGGTGTCTGATGCTTTTTAATATGAATCTACAATGCAATAATATGTGAAAGAGTAAAATAGAATAGGAAGGAGTTGCATTTAATGGACCCCAATAGGCAAATGATCTGTACTTATTGTATCTGATTATAAGAGATCATTGTACTTAAGAAATCTGTAGTGGTTAAAATATGTTGTTTTTGTACATTTAAGTTACTACTATCAATATATATATAGGTTATGATTGTGCTAACTATATTTTTTGCTATGTATTTCTTCGCTCTTTGACACACTAGTAATGTTAATTTACCCATAAATATGGCCTCTTAAGGAAAAATTCTTTTAAAATGCAAAGTATAAGAGATTTCCATTAAAATGGACATGTATTGTGTGTCAATTGAGAATGGCCAATATCCATATCCAAATCAATTATACAAGACAGTCTCACATTTCTATCCATATTCAGGCAAATTATCTAATACAAATCATAAAACACAGTTTCAAATACATATTCACATTCATATCACAACACAGTTGAAATACATATTGAATTTACAAAACATTTTTCAAGCATGGCATATTTTGCTATTGATTAACCATCATCAATTTAAGATTTTGTTGGAGTTGCTTTTTTAACCCTTAATTTTTATCTTCTCCAAGTTATAGTTGCTTTTTGAGCATTTTGTATTTTGCGAAGCTTGAGTTGGTTCTAACACTTGACATTGACTTCCACCTATCTATAAAACATTTATAAACAAAAAGTATACTATGACTAATTAGGAAACAATAATAAATAATCTACCACTAACTTCTTAAAATGTTAATATAATGTAAAATAAGTGTTCCCACTAACTTCTCCAAATGTTACTCCATATTCTTGGGTAGCCTATATACATATAAATGTTTATAATTTATTAAAAAGTTGATGAAAAAATAAAAATGAATGTTCACTCACCACCTTATTCTCCCTTTGTAAGACAGATGTTGTAGTGTTGGATCCTGTAGATACTGATTATTTACCTTTTCTTCTTGGACCACTGTCAAGATTGGACGTAGATATCATATTTTTTGGTGTTCTTCCTCATTTTCTTTGCATTACAAATCATATACATATGAATTTAAAGTGAATGATAAGATATTTAAAGAATATTTATCACATACGTAATTATAAATCAGTATACAATTACCTTAACAATTTTAAGATGTCTAGAAGGTTGGTCCTTTTTTATGCATTCTCTTTTATTGTAACTAACTTCAAAACAATTTTGATATCTCATAAGTACTCTAACTTTGCTCAACTTATTGGGATTCTGTGGTTCTTCATCTTTATCCCTTCTTCTAGTCTTCTTAGGTCTTCTAGGCATCTTCTTAGTTAAAGGAGGTAATATAGGTTGTAAGTTAGGTTGCAAGTTTTCAGTCTTCGGCCAAAAATTTAGACCATTACTAGGTTCCATGGCATATTGATAATTTTTCAAATAACACTTACATTTGTAGTATTGGCTTATATACCCATTATATCCTCCCTGTGATTTGATATACAAGCAAATACATGCTTACATGGGATTCCTATTAAATACAAAAGTCCACAATGGCATTTTTTGCTTGTAAATCAATAATGAACTTATTTGCAAAATGCGTTACTTTGAATTTCAAACTTCCATTTGTCCTGATGATATAGTATCTTGCTTTCCATTGTGCATTTCAAACTTCCATTTATCCTGATGATATAGTGTCTTGCTTTCCATTGTGCAATCCATATCTTCTTTCTCACCTTTGGACATATTTTGTCTGTGGATTTGATCATCATCCCTTCTTTCATGAATTAAAGTCATCAAAGCAACTTGAATATCCCCTAGCGTATTAATCAGGCCTTTTGATCATGCTTCAAATGAATCCATTAAATGTCTCTGATATATTGTTATGAACAATCTCATACTTTGGCCTTGTGCTAACAAATGCTTTAACAAAAGTGTCAGGATTCCTTGCTTTGAAGTCATCGTAAGCCTTTTTTAACACATTCTTCAACTGCTCTATTATTTCATCAATATTTACTTCTATTGTGCAATTAACTACTTGCAAAAATAAACTCCTTTATATGTGACCTTTATGTAATTCGAACCAATTGGCATACACATGTTAGGCGCATTTTTGATGCTTTAATTTTGGAGGAGATTATTCAATGCGTTTACTAAACCTTGAAAAAAAGAAAAAGAAAACATTATAATGTAAGTATAATATAATAATTCAAAACACATTTGTAATAAAGAGTATCGGTATCAAAATTTTTACATTTGTTGATCTCTTACAAATGTATATGAATTCCCACTAATGATTAGGTCATCATCAAGAAGAATTAAAAACCAATGCTAAGATTGGTAATTCTCTCCCTCAACCATAACCCAACATATAGGGTACATCTGATTGTTTCCACCATGCCCAACTCCAACTATAAGGCACCTTTAGGAAATGTCTTTAAAAAACATCCATCAAGACCTATTATTTTTCAACAATTGCAAGGAAACCATACTTCAATGCAATAAATCCCAATTAAAACCTCTTAAATGTTAGCTAACCAAAATTTTTACCAAGTTCATTTTGAATTATGAATTGGCCTTTTTTATCGACTTGACGTAATTCTTGTCCATAAGACCACAATTTTGCATAATGTCCTTCTATAGATCCTCGTGGCATCGTAATAATTTCCTATTTAGCCCTATAATATTAAGATTTAGTCACTTGCAATGCATACTTAGTTTGAAGATCATCTATCATCTCACTAATTGGCCAATTCGGGTTCCTCCTAAACTTGTGTAAGAATTGATTTATTATCTACTTTTTACCAGCTTGCTTGTTTCTTTGCACTTTCTTACAAATATGCCTGTTTTCTAATATATTCACTACAAAGGTTTTTTCATTTCCAATTCAACTAGGATAAACCCTAAAAGGATAGTGTGGATCATAAATAGCTTCCATTCTCACACCTGATCTCATCATTGAAACATCATATTCATTTGTAATTGCATAATTTTATACTCCCTAAACGAGACCTCACCCTTAAACTTCATTCCAACTTTAAATTGAAATTCTTTCATATCTATTTTTGGATTAAAAACAACATGTTTCTTACTTCTTTCAGAGACCTTGTACCCACCATCATCACTACATGTTGGTGATTGAACCTCAGCATCATTGCCCTTATACTCACTACACTAATCCTTGAATACTTTCACTTTTCATGTCACGACCCAGAACCACATCGGGCATATGAAAACTACCGCACACCCGGGCTAAGGATACTCATGGTATCCTTAACCCGACTATACAAGGCTAACTAAATATCTTTTTAAAAAAACATTTGGATAGCACAACAATTATATTTTGAAAATCCCAAAACTAAATTAAAACACTTGTAAATCAGTTTTAAATGCACTTCTATATTCACAATAAAACTCTACTACAACTTTTGGACTTTTAAGTCCATTCAAGAGCAATCTCAACGACAATACAAAAGGTTCATACTTAAGGTCGTTTAGAAACCATAAGATAGTCAAGAGTTAATTTATAAAATTATAAAGCATATCAATATAATTATGAGCCACTATACAACAGAAGTGTAAAACAGAGGCTACCCATATACGTTAAAGCCTTGAAAATGTCAAAAGACCGCATGAACCACTTAGAGTTTCAAGCTCACCAAATTAACCTGCAGGTTGGACAACGGAGGGGTGAGTGCACTATGTACTCAGTGAGCAGGAAAAAAACATATATCACAAATAGAACCCAGTACACACCAAAACGGTCTAAATAATCTAAGGATGGTTTTACGCATCTAACTTACATATAACCACCTATGAAGTGAACATACATGATATAGAAACATATATACCTAGTCTATGACTCATCTCATACTGGTTAGGAACGACATAGGCCTATTTTATTAATCACTCATTCAGTGAACATATGTTCCAGTTCTAGTACACCAGAGTAGGAAAGCATCACATATAAAATCAAATATCGTTATGAAGTCAAATCTCAGAATAGGCTAAAATAGTTATGAGTGTCACCACTAGTTGGCCAAACTAGTGTGCACACCCACTGATTCTCAGTGTTGGCTTGACTTTCATCTATGGTGAGTCCAAACGACGGTCAACAAGAGCGTCATGACCCTAGGTGATGACCTCGTCGGTGACTAGACTTCTAAGTGTGCAATCACCCACAAGTCCCGTAAAAAGGTGTCAATACGAGGACTTGACTTTTATGTACCAGCGTTAAGGATACGGAGGCCGCTTGATTTATTGTTCCTAGCACACGAATGACCAATCGTTACCTTACCAATCACAAAAATATCATATACAAATATTTAATACTAAAATTAAGGTATCATGCCTTTATTTATCGGTCCAACCGATAAAATGGAGCCTTGCCATGGCTCTAACCCAAAAGAGAACACATACTTGCAGCATACATGACTCGGTTACACACATGTAAGTTCCAAAATATTATTTCATACAGTGAAAGTCATCTTTTGAACTTCAAGTGCAAAGTTATTAAAAAATGTAGTTTCAGAAAATAAAACATTGTCCTTTGCATTTCAAGTGTAGGTTTGTTGAAAACAATATCATTCCTCAAAATATGAAATAAAAAAATCAATTTCACTCTAGGTGCAAAGAGTTATTCAAAACAATGTTGTTTATTAAATACATAAGTATACTACCATCTATTTGAGATTCAATGCTACTATGCATTACCTAGGTTTAAAATTCACATACAAGTCACCATGCATGTCTTGAGATGTCCTATCCCCATTTGAGAGATATGTTTTCCCCAACACACCTCAAAAGAAGGTGTACACACCCTTGACTTCAACAATCCTCGGTACGAGCTCCTTGATCCACAGCTCCCGAGCCTTTATACATATAATATACAATGTATTTACTACTCAAACATTTATCTTATATTTATACACCATCACATAAGTGTATAAAACATAATATCACTACTTTTAATCTATAGGATTCGACCATTAAGCTTCTCACATGATTAGTTCCCTTATTATTCACATACATTTTCTTTTGCATTTTCTAAGGCATGTAATGCCTTTGATCCAATACTTACACATTCCAAAGCATAATTAAGCACATTTTTTATCCAAGAACATTAGATCACTACTCATCAATCTATGCAAAAATTCAAGTTTACTTTAAGTGAACATGAAAACCTCTTTTCAATGCACACCATTACAATCCTTAAATCCTAAGCCAAGTTCACTTAGGCATTTTTTCAAACACTTAATGTGCATGATTTTCAAGTTATATTTTCAAGACTTTATCATAGTAATTCATGTTCCTATCTTGTTATATAACAAGCACTTCCAAACAACAACACATTTCAGCACTCTATTAAATCCAATTCCCTTCACAATTTCAAAAGATATTAAAAAAATTTACAAACTTTCACCAAAGAGAGGGTATATCGGTATTGGCTTAAGGAGACTTCTCCATGACTCATTTCATTCGTCTAAACCATATTTCATGCATATTCAAGCATTGAGAGCAACATATCTTAACACCAAACTCAAAATCATAATGTAGAGAGAGATGAGACAAAATTTACCTAAACTTTCCTTTGGTGATATCTTAAAATCTTTTAAGAATTTCTCAAATCTAATGATAGATTTGAGTTCCTTGATCCCATGTTAACTTAAAACAACTTGGTTTGAGTTGGAGAATAAAAAAATAGGTGGAAATTGGGTGATAGCCAAAAGTGTTCTTCTTCTCCTTCTTTTAATTAAAACAAAGTGTTTTAATACTAAATGGTGGAGTGCATGGCCTCACGCAAGCAAGAAAGATCTAGAATATTGACTCTATTTTGGCTACACATGGTGAATTTACCTTTTTGCCATTAGCTTATATGAAGTTACCATTATACCCTTCAAAATTTTCCTAAATTTGCAATTAAGCCCAAAATGGAATCAGTTTTATACACTTACAAGCTTATATGTTAGAAATCTCCAAGATTTCGTATACTAATGAACTCTAAGCTCATATAAGGGCATACAACATTATATATCACTGGCATATATACCCAAAGGATTCAAATACATTTTTGAACTCATATACAACCATGTATATATCAATATATAGTATTATCTCCAAGTACAAACCAATACAAAAAGGGCTCAAAGAGTCCGACTTAACATTTCATTACTACATTTTCTACCACTTGCAACCCCATCCTTAATACAATCACATTCAAACCCACTACCAACCTTCTTCCCATATTTCTTCTCATTAGCTTTTGAAGTGACTATTCTTCATCATTAGTTGAATAAATTTCATCATAACTTATATCATTTTCAAATTCAGTCATCTCCATAAGAATAAAATCTTCATCATTTTGTTCCACTGGAACTTGGGATAACCCATTTTCATTGTCGATCATAATCAATTTCTTCACCATCACTTGTACTATTATCATAACCATGCTCATAATAGATTTTAGCATTGTAGTTCTTCAATTCTTCCATGCACTGAAGCATTGATAACATGTCCTTATCATGATGTAGACTCAACTCTTTCCAGCACCTCATTGACTCTTCTGGAAATTTGTAAAACACAACCATATGACCTTTATCTTTCGACTCTTTTTAGTACTAATAAACTAAGTTTATCAACATCAACATACTTCTTCAATTTGATTTTGCCTTTAACATATTTGTTGTTTTCATTTATTTCCACGCCACTATAAAGAAACTTAAAATTCACCAACAATTACATTACAAAGAATTTTACTAGTAGTTTCCAACAAATCAAAATTGCAAGAAATTATAAGGAAAATTGAAAGCCTAGCTAGAGCAGTAAGAATAACAGAAGGATTATGTTTTAAAAAAAATAATTAATAACCATCATTGAAAAAAGTTTAAAAAACATCCTTTAAAAGGGGTAAACCATAAAGTAATATACAATGGAAAATAGGTTTACTAGGAATTATATTAAGAACTGAACGTAATCCCACTAATAGGTTATCGCTTATAACTTGACTATATGTCTTCCTAATTAGGTCAAGGATTTAGTTAGGAGAAGGTGGATTGGTTTCCTGAGGTGCTTCAGGACCTTTAAAGGCTTACCAAGGATGTTGACTTGATAAGCTAAAGGATGAAAGTTGTTAGGAGAAAGTAAAGTAGAGATAGCCATCTTCAAAAATGGTAAAAATAAGGTTTAAGTTCAAAATACAGGAAAGAAGGTTAGGAGAGAAGATGAGGGAAGAGACAAGGAAAATGTTTAAAGTTTGATAAGCTTTGAGAAGCTAGAAAGGAGGCCTAGAAAATGTTTGAATTTTGATAAGCTTTGAGAAGCTGGAAAGGAGGCCAGGGTGGTTATGAGAGAAAGCAAGAGAGCCATAGGCATACTAGGAGCAAAACTTTATTAGTTGAATGAACCAAGGGATCTAAATAAAGAAGTTAGCCAAGCTAGTCAAAACAAATGTGAAGGAGAAAATTAAGAACAAAGCAATGGGTTATGACAGTAATATACAATGGAAAATAGTGTAATCACAAGCACTGTAATAGGAAGGGGAGTATGACAGTGATGGTGAACCTTCTAACAAGCATGAGAGTGATAGTGAAAACAAACACTCTATTCCAAAGATCAACAATTTGATAAGTTATACGCTAATTAGTTAGAAAAGATAATTTAAAAAGATCTATTAAAGAAAAAAAGTCCACTATAGGTAGAAAATAGCTGAAAACTTAAAAAAGATCGACTTTATTAGCAGCTATTGCATAACATTGACAAATACAATAATCAGATGAACCAACACAATAGAATCATTTAACCAAATCTAACACCTCAAATCAACCCCGTAATTACATAAAAGAGAAAAACAAAACCAAAAACATGAATAAAAATAAGGAAAAAATAGACCCAAAAACAAAACTTCTTTAAAATGAAAACATAGGACAAAAGTCCAAATTTAATTTTCTTAGGACCTTTAGGAGTAACTCTCTAGAAATGAGAATCTTTAACCACAAAAGAGGAGAGTTATATCTTGAATTCACACACAATCGCAAGAGGGAACACTTGTATCTGAAAGAAGAATGAAGAAAATAGTCCATAGTTGAATACCATTTAGCTTTTGTTTCAATTACTTAATCTTTAATTTCATTTACTTTTACTTTAATTGATTTTTAAATAAACGAGTTGGAGAAAAATAGGCCACATGTAAAAAATCTAACGTAGTTTTCTACGTCAGCAAATTTAATAGAAAACTTAACGTTTGGATTTTTTGCTGCAAAATTTAAAGTTGAGACATTTTAGTGCCAATTTTTAAGGATCAAGCTAGTATTGCAAAATTAAGTACAGTTTGAGATTTATATTATAATTAACCCTTGTTTTTATTGTAAAGTTCCATTACATTTTATTATTGTTCAAGGATAAGTAATAATGGGTTGTTTATGCTCTCTTTGTTAACTTGTGAAGATATTAATATTGTACAATATTGTTTTGTGTATACTGATCAATTTTAGATGGAAGGATAAACTTCTTTTTATGGTAGCATAACCGATTTCATTATGGTCAATGATGCCTTTTTTTTTAATCTTTACAAAACTTGTATTCAGTGTTCTTCTATCTCTAATTATTATTCACATAAATCATGTTCTGAGACTCTTTTCAGGTAGATCAAATGGATATTCATAATAAGAAACTAGTTATTAAGTATTTTACATTATCTACCAATTGCTTGCTTACAGGTGCCAATTGATGTAAAAATGAGGCCTGAAACTTATATATTTTAGATGTGTTTTAGCTCAAATCTTTATCCCTCTAAAATTATAATTTTAGTAAGCATTTATAAAGTGAAAGTTGTAGTTCTCTATTTATTAAAAAAACTGAAGAAAGTTTTTTATTCTCACATTATAGTTAATTTTTAATTGAATACATTTATTACTAAACTTCCCAAAATTTATATTTATTAATTAAGTACTTCTCCCATCAACATATTATCTTACTACAAAATATACCGTATCAAATGCTGTAACTGCCTCACACAATAACCAAATCAACTTTTAAAATTAATGTTATTTGTATTAAAACTCGTGTCTTCCTTTATAAATCATATTTTAATTTAAAATATTTAATTGATAAATTATTAATTATTGAAGAACTTAATTGATAAATTAGTAATATCGACCTAGTTAATTATCTTTCTCGTTTTATATGATTTCAAATTAGAAATATGCTTGAAATAATAATAAACATCAATTAACGATATAATAAAAATATTGATATATTAGTGCGTGTAAATTATATAATAACTTGTTCGAGACTTACAGAAAATTTGTTCATGCCTGATATTATTAAACCTTATAAAAACATAATATTCCCTATAAACAAGTTTTGAATTCTATACGTAAAAATCTATAAATTCATTTTGTAAAAATTTAAACTTTGTATGCCTTTTAAAATATCTCTCTTCTTAAACTTGTTTATAATTGCATAAATTATTTATGGAGAATTCTTGATCATTTTAAAAAAATGTGCTATTGAATATTATTTTAATTTCAAGACCATAAGTACATCAAATTTAATGTACTATAAACCTTATAAAATAGGGTATTATATTTTGGTTATATATGTTCATTTATATAATTAACGTTTGAATTAGGACTTTTAAGTTTTAGAATAACTTGCATCACATATTAGGTCAAACGGTAAATTCCAATCTGATGCAACCATAACTGGGGCATTCGTCAATTTTTTCTTAAGAATGTTTAAAGCATCTAAACATTCTTGATTAAATTTAAAAGTGATATCTTTCTCTAATAAGTTGGTTAAAGGCTTAGTAATTTTAGAAAAATCCTTGATAAATCTTCCATAAAAGCCCACATTACCTAAAAAGCTTCTTATAGCCTTAACCGTGGAAGGGGACTGTTATTTTTCTATAACTTCAATTTTTGCTTTATCTACATCAATACCCCTGTGAGAAATTTTATAGCCTAAAATTATGTCGTCTTGTACCATAAAATGACATTTTTCCTAATTTAGCACCAGATTTGTTTTCTCACATTCTAAATTATGGAGACATAAATCAAAAGAATCACTGAAAAAAGAAAAATTATCCATAAATACCTCCATTATATTCTCGACTAGATTATCAAAGATGGTCATCATGTACCTCTGAAACGTAGCAGTTGCATTATACAATCCAAAAGGCATCCTTGATAAGCGTAAATTGCATCGTATTTTAGAGCATAGTTTGATATATGTTTAGTTGTTAATTCAATTATTTAGTATGTGTTTAGGATATAATTGTGTTAGTTTGTTAATTATTTATGTTTTAAGTGTTTATGGGATAGTACAAGTCTTTGCGCTTAAATATTATATTTTTGAGGTACCTTGATGTGTTTGCTAGAATTTCAGGGTCAATATCGAAGAACGGAGAAGTTTCGGAGACATTCGGGTTGAAACAACAGCCCACGATCGTGATATGTCAGGGTATAATCATGACAAAAGCATCAGATTTAGTGACAGAAGTCCAAAAAATGGCCCACGATCATAGCATGCGTTAGGCAAATGCGCAGACACTCAAGAATGTCAAGTTTCGAGGGATTTTTTGGACTTTTCAAATCTAGAAAAACTCTAGGGTTATGGACCTTTCAAACCCAAAAAAACTCTACAGTTACTTTAAACACAAAAGGATATTTAAAGAACAGCAAAAGAGGTAAACAGGGAGCTTTTGCATTAGCCACCTTGAGAAACCCTAGATAGAAATCATCAAGAGATAGAGGAAGAGAAGAAGGAAGAGAGAAGAGGAGAAGAAGTTGACTCTATGTACTTCCTAGATTAGGAGGTTTCCTGACGTTGTTACCTTCCATCATCCATTTAGATTGTATTTCCTGTTATTTCAGTTTTATTATTTTATAGAATTGGATTGAACAGTTGATGATATGGTCTAGAATGTCGAGGATGTTCTAAACTCAACTTCGAAATTTTATTCTTAAATTAATGAGAATCTGATTGTTTATGTGTTATTGGATATTATTGTGGTTGATTATGTGATTGCATAATTCGATAATAAACTGAGAGTGTGAATCGATAATTATGTGATTGCATAATTTGATAATTAGACTAACGAGAGTTAGGTGATTTAATGAAAACAAATTCCATTAGATCGAGAATTTACGCGAAGAAAGATCTTGCATAGGTTTCCGATAGTTTATTATAGAACTTCAGAACTAACTGGGATTTTGGATAGGTTGTGCATTGAGAGATTGCAACCTCCATAATCTAATTAGGGCTTATGATTTAGGGTTAATGATTATAACTTGAGAGAGAGTAATCAACCCTAGATAGTCTAGCACCAACAATCCAATAATTCATAATCAATTAGGTTAGCATTAAGGATATGTAAAATTCCCTTTCTCTCAATTGGTAATTTCTTTCAGTTGATTCTTGGGTGTGTTGCAATTACTTAATAATTAGTATATTTGTGTTTGATTCTTAATTGGATTGATTGAGTTAAATTCTCGTATTAGTTTTGTCTAATTTGAATTTCTATTATTGTTTTTGGCTTTTGCTTTTAGGATTAAATTACCTCCCTCCTCGTGGGATCGACACCTTTAGTACTACACTAAAGAACCGTGCACTTGTGGATTATTGAGGGTTAATATTTAAAACTTACACATAACCAATCCTCCTTTAAGCGAACGTATCATAAGGACACGTGAATCTTGTTTTCTATTAACCTTCTAGGGTGGTTAGAATTTTTAAGGTAGCCCAAAAGTGCATCCAAGAAACAATATTACATATGCCAAGCTAGTCATTCTAACATTTGGTCTACGAAAGGCAAAAGAAAATGGTCTTTCCTTGTCACATAATCCATATGCCAAGGGACCCTCATTAAATTCTGATTATTGAAATAACGTCGTTTCATGATAAAACTGAAACGAAGTCGTTTCATTAAATGCACTATGCAAGTCCAAAAGTTCTCTTTAATGATACATATAATTGACAGGTTCATGACATCGTTATAAATAACTGAAGTTGGCACATCTTCAATCTAATTAATAATGGATTAGTTAAGATATTAGGTACTATGGCATTGTTAGATATTAAGGTCACCCCTAGGTTTGATATTTAGTTGGTAGGGGTGTAGTCGTAGAGTGCAAAAAGGATTCTCCTTGGTGGTGGTAAAAGGTGTGGGCTTGAGGTGTCAGATAGATAGTGTGAATGGTTCCTCTAATGGTGGTTAGAGGGTGCAGTAATTTCAAAAATCAAAATCTGGCATAAAAAAATATAAAGAAATGGGCTTTTCACAATTTTCTTTTGATCATACGTTGATCATACAGAATTGCCAACAATTTTTTTTCTTTTTAAAAACTTGATATGGATAAATCCACAGATCTAAAAATTCATTTCGGACAATTGAACCTTCTCAAACTGTTTCTTTTTAAGAACAAAAAAGATTTGTGCCAAAATAACAGATGCCAAAAAAAGCAAAAGACTTTGGACACGTAATGGGTCTTGAAGTACTATTTCCGCATCCCCCTGACCAAATCCACCCACATTAGGATTACTCGTTAATGGTTGATCAAGTTTGATGGATTCGCCTTCTGAAACAAGAAGTTCTGGTCCTGGAGGTATACTATCAATTACTTGACGGCCATCTGACGCAGCTGTTATGGTTAGTTCGTATCCCCCTTTTTCTTTTCGTATGATTTTGCTCACTATACCTGCTGCTGTAGCATTATAAACTGTATTGTTACTCTTGCTCCCGTCAGGATAAATCTGACCCCTTCCCCTGTTTCCGCCGACGTATATGGGATATTTTAAGAAGTGAGCATCTTTCGTATTCGCGGGATCCGGAGAAAGAATAGGAAAGGTGATTTCACTATATTTCTGACCAGGAACAGGACCTATCACAAGAATATTTTTTTTAGTGGGTCGATAGCTCTGAAAAGAAAGATTCCCTATCTTTTCTTTCATCTCTGGTGAAATACGATCGGGGGGGGCTAATTCAAACCCCTCGGGTAAAATAAGAACAGCCCCTACATTCAAAGCCCCCTTTTTACCATTAGCAAGAACTTGTTTCAATTGCATATCATAAGGAATTCGAACAACTGCTTCAAATACAGTATCAGGAAATACCGCCTGTGGAACCTCAATATCCACTGGCTTATTAGCCAAATGACAGTTGGCACATACAATACGACCAGTTGCTTCGCGTGGATTTTCATAACCCTGCTGTGCAAAAATGGGATACGCATTTGAAATAGATGCCCGAGTTATTATATATATCATGAGCGATATGGAAATGGAGCGAGTAATCTGTTCCTTTATCCAAGACAAGTTCTTTCTAGTTTGCATGGTCCAATCGTTGATCCCGAAAATTTCTACAATAAAATTAGATAGGTCGCTAGTATAGTTCCCTATCCACAATGATGCTATTTATTGAAAAATTTTTACTAAAATAGTAAAAGAATCTGAATCGCTTGAATGTATAGAAAAAAAGAAGTGTATAAAAAAAGTAAGATTTTGAATATTTTGCTTCTGTACAAAATAACAAGCATTCTAATGGGATCGGTGGATCATTTTTCAGTCATTCATTGAATGATAAATAACTACAAGTGACGGAGATATACGATTTAAATAACGGAAGATCCAATATTTAAAAATTGTATCGAGAATGACTGGAAAAGTGGAAACAAGTCCAGATATAATTTGATCATTATGAGAAAATCCAAAATATTTGTAGACAGAGCCAATCATTAGTTCCCAACCGTGGGGTGAATGGAATCCTATACATAAATCGGTTAATAAAAGAATAGAAAAAGCTTTTATTGTGTCACTTAAGTTAGATAGGAATTCTTGAACCCAAGAATTAAGAATAATCAGCTTTTCATTAACTAGAATAGAATAACCACTTAGAATAATGAAATAGATTATATTTGTCGAGAAGTGCAAAATCGTATGGATACGATCCTCATTGTACATCTTGATCAATTGGATCGTTTCTTTGTGGATTCCGATATGAAACTTTTGTAGATGCGTTTCCGGGTATTCCTTTATCATTTCATCCAAGCAGAAGAGTTCCTCTAATTCTATGAATTTTTGGACAATACTCTTTTCTTGAATATCATTTAAAAGAGTTTCGGATTTACTAGTATTCCACCAATTAATAACCCAGGATTCCAGACTTTTATTAAATGAAAAAGAAATCCACCAGGGCAAAAATACTATAGATGTAAGATATAGAAGGGGAATGAATTTTTTTTTTTTTTTTCCATTTTTTTGTCTGTGAATTTTTAATGAACTCACCTTATTTGTCGACTCTATACGATCTAATATTTCTATCAAGCATAAGTTCTAGTACAAGGTTTCGAATTTCTGAATCTATTCCCTCTTTGTTA
>JANZXR010000171.1:37007055-37020086 GCA_027575705.1 Erythroxylum echinodendron
GAAAGAATAGGAAAGGTGATTTCACTATATTTCTGACCAGGAACAGGACCTATCACAAGAATATTTTTTTTAGTGGGGCGATTGCAGTCTTTAGGTAAATGGTCGTAAGTTATGTATGGTTCCTTTGATTGTGGTTGTAGGACGGATCACCACTTACATTCCTTGCTTCAATTGTCTTACTTTAAGATCATAATTTTAGCTAGTTAGTCTTCTAGATGCTCAGGAATGTGAGAGGGTTCAAGGTTGTTAGTCATTCTACTGACATTGGGAGAAAGTTGCTTTAGTTTGTATCCATTGTTCTTTCCTATACGGTGGTGAGGACTTAGCTATTTTGATATTTTATCAATTGAAAATTTTGAAATATTTCACCCGATTTCCACAAACATAGTTAAATGATGTAGATTGAATTTATGGTAGGCTAATGGGATGATCTCAACTCGAAAGGCTTGTAAAAATAAAATGCTAGCAATGTTTTCAACAAAGGCACTACGAATAAAGCTGGTGGGTAATAAGTATATAAGAAAACTTAATGAGATTGTATTTAAGGCTTACTTCAGGGAATCTTTCTTTTATAGGAAATCACTATTTAAAGTATAATTGGACTCTAGATATCCTTAATATAGTTAAACTTGAGCTTTACTAGGCATCTTAGTTGGTATTTGATTAAGACTCCAACTCTTAACATAGTTAACATAGTTGAATCATACTTTAACTGAACTCATGCTTTTTGGATAATTGGACCTCTTATGTGGGCTCAAAACATGTAGGCTTGTAAAAGACTGATTAGCTTGTTAGATCAATTTAGGCCTGATTAGTACACTCATTAGGGGTGTATCAAATAATGTTTTATGGTTTTATTTGATTTAATCAAGAGTGGGTCTATTAACTGATGGTATAATAAGGCATGCATGTATCATTCTGTTAGTAGGAGCAAATTAGTCAGTGTTAAATCGGGGAAAGTATCAATCCATAATTGAGTCAAAATAATCGATGCATACTTTAGGCAAGAACATAATTATGTGTTAGTTGGCGCCACTAATTTCTATTTGCTATTAATTCATTAAAATATTACATTGACATGTATGTTAGAGAAGATAATAGTGCCGTTTGAGTGTTTTTTTAATGCATATCTAGTGACTACTAATGGAGTTATCATTTATGCCATTTCTAATGACTATAATGACACAGTAACTCTTGATTATGATAGGTCCTAAATAATATTAAATTATAATAATTCATGTGTGAGATACTTTAAAGATATCAAATTAGATGATCAATTATATAATCATTATAACAAGTATTTATATAGACACATAATTAGTGCTTAATATAAAATTTTCATATCGGGTCAACTTAATAAACTTGTTCTTTAGCAAATATCTATATGTTTCTTTAAATATTTTTATATTTTAATTTATGATATCGATTATTTTTTCATGAAAAGAAAAATAATGTTTGTCATTATTTCTATTGAATCTTAAAATAATAATGACTAAAAAATTTAAGAATAACACATAAATGTAATATGAATCTCATAATTTTATTTGTAAAGTGTAATTATAGTACATTTTACATTTTGAATTGGTTAATTAAATAAACATATATAAGATAAATAATGTATTTAATAAAATACATACATATAGTTATGATATCCTTTCTTTTTTCTTTTCTATTATAGCTGTAAGATATATATACAAACATATGGGCTAATTAGACCCCTGGGGTTTTGATAGTTATGTTTCCATGTCTGTCTTCTTTATTATATTTGCATTTTGCAACTCTCTCTCTATATATATCGTCGGTCCCCCTCATCTACACTATTTCATACGCATGAGGGAGGAACAACAACCAGACCAGAGTCACTTATATAAATACATTCCTATAGAATAGTCCGCCTTAAGTATACTTGGGTGTACAAACAATTTAGAGGCGGCATGAAAGCTTAGAGAAGCCCGCCTCTTTTGTCTCTTCCGTCACAAGCTCTGCTATAAATTTGGAAGGTCGATGATGAAAGTTTCATCAGAGAATCAGAGGGAAATTAGTCACAACATACAGAAGTCGAAAGATATGGGTAAGGGTACCGTCAAAACAGTCATTTTCATGCTTTTTCTCCTCTTCATTGTCTCTGAAAGCAGAATAATGACTAAAAGTAAGCATGTTCATCTCTTCATATCTCTTCCACAGCTTTAATTACTTGAAACTTTTATGGTTATAATTATATGATATATAATTAACTGGCGTGAATATAGTGGAGAAAGCAACCCTCGACTGTGAGTCGGTGCATGGAGTTGTGAAGGGAGAGACTTGCTCCCTCGTTGCTCAGAAATCCCAATTGGACTTGGATGAGTTCAACGCACTCAACCCAAACGTCGACTGCGATCATCTCTTTGTTGGCCAATGGCTGTGTGTGGCGGCCTCCAAACGCTGATTCGCTGATTGCTTAACTAATTAAGCAATCTCTAAAGTCTACAGTATGTGGCAAAAAAACCATGAATAATTCAGTCTTAGTTTAGGTTTCTATTTCATCTTGTATCTCTGGCTGCCGAGATGCTTGGAAAGTGTTATTGTCATTTCTTTTCTCCTAATTATGGAAGCCTTCTCAGAGCTCCATACTACAATTATAAATGTTTCCAAGTTCGTCAGAATGAATTCAGAATCATGATTATAAGATATATCGATACTCCAACTTCTGGCAAATAAACTCCTTACTTGCACGAGGTTTGTTACTTTTTCCATGATAAAGCTTCAACGCTTATTTCGCTGAATTTTTGTAACAGTACTAAAATTAGGTCGAATCTCAAGAGAAGTAAATTAGTTTCTTAAGTTCAATTGATAAAATGGGGTGGGAGATTTGCAGTTATTTATCTAATTAATAAATTAAATTTAATAGTACTTAATTTTGATTCAAGGGAAATATCTCCTTAATTGTGACATGACTAAAATATATTTAACCCTCCTATGTTTTATCGGTTGATACGTTATGTCCTCTACCTTTAAAATAGACTTATTACCCCTTTTGACCAGCAGTCAAAAGAACTTAAAATAAAAAAACACTTTTTACTCTTATATTATGATGACACCACCACTATTGCCTTCACAATTGTACTTCATGACCGTTAATTTATGAAAAATTTAAAAAGGAAATTTATTTATGAAACAAAATTTTAAAATTTTTCATTAATTTCTTTTTTTTTTGTGAAGTAACGATGAGAAGGTAACCCATAAAGAAAAATTTGTAATATTTTTCATTAATTAGCAATTGGAATGTACAATTATGGCAAAAAATGGTACCTTTAATTAATTTTCTTTCTTTTTTAATTTTTTTTCACAAATAAAATTTATATAATAACTTATTCGAAACTTATAGAAAATTAGTTCATGCCTAATGTTATTAAACCTTATAAAAGCATAATATTCCCTATAAACAAGTTTTGAATTCTATATGAAGAAATCTATTTTCTAAGAATTTAAACTTTCTAATAATTTAATTGTACGCCTTTTTAAATTTTTTTAAAAAATATCTCTCTTCTTAAACTTGTTTATAATTGCACAAATTATTTATGGAGAATTCTTGATCATTTTAAAAAATTGTGCTATTGAATATTATTTCAATTTAAAGACCATAAGTACATCAAATTAAACTTACTATAAACCTTATAAAATAGGGTATTATAGTTTGTTTATGTTTATTTATATAATATATGTTTGAAATTAAGACTTTTAAGTTTCAAAATCACTTGCATCACATATTAGCTCAAACGGTAAATTCGAATCTAATGCAACCATAATTGGGGCATTTGTCAATTTTTTCTTAAGAATGTTTAAAGCATCTAAACATTCTTGAGTAAATTTAAAAGAGATATCTTTCTTTGCTAAGTTGGTTAAAGGCTTAGTAATTTTAGAAAAATCCTTGATAAATCTTTTATAAAAGCTCGCATGACCTAAAACCTTCTTATAGCCTTAACCGAGGAAGGGGATGGTAATTTTCTATACTTCAATTTTTGCTTTATCTACCTCAATACTCGGTGAGAAATTTTATAGCCTAAAATTATGTCTTCTTGTATCATAAAATGACATTTTCCCTAATTTAGCACCAGATTTGTTTTCTCACATTCTAAATTATGGAGGCATAAATCAAAATAATCACTAAAAACAGAAAATTATCCATAAATAAGTCCATTATATTCTCAACTAGATTATCAAAGATGGTCACATGCACCTCTAAAACGTAGCAATTACATTATACAATCCAAAAGGCATTCTTGATAAGTGTAAATTGCATCGTATTTTAGGGCATAGTTTGATATATGTTTAGCTGTTAATTCAATCATTTGGTATGTGTTTAAGTTAGAATTGTATTAGTTTGTCAATTATTTATGTTTTAAGCATTTTATGGGTTAGCACAAGTCTTTGAGCTTAAATATTACGTTTTTGAGGTATCTTGATGTGTTTGCTAGTATTTCAGGGGCAACATCGAAGAACGGAGAAGTTTTAGAGATATTCAGGCCAAAAAAATGGTCTATGATCGTGGTATGTTAGGCCATGATCATGATAGAGGCATCATATTTGGCAATAGAAGCCCAAGAAATGGCCCACGATCATGGCTTGTGTCAGGTAGACGCGCATACACTTAAAAACATCAAGTTTCGAGAGATTTTTTGAACCTTTCGGACTCAAGAAATGCTCTAGGGTTCCACAAAATATATATTTAAAGAATAACAAAAGAGGAAAAGAGGTAGCTTTTGCATCAACCACCTTGAGAAACCTAGATAGAAATCATCAAGAGATAGAGGAAGAAAAGAAGGAAGAGAGAATAGTAGAAGAAGTTGACTTGATGTACTTCCCAGATCAGGAGGTTTCTCGATGTCTCTGCCTCCCATCATCTATTTAGATTGTATTTCCTATTATTTTAGTTTTATTATTTTATAGAATTGGATTGAACAGTTGATGATAGGATCTAGAATATTGAGGATGTTGTAAACTCAACTTTAGAATTTTATTCTTGAATTAATGAGAATCTGATTATTTATATGTTATTAGATATTATTGTGGTTGATTATTTATGTGTTATTAGATATTGTTGTGGTTGATTATGTGATTGCATAATTCGATAATAAACTAAGAGGGTGAATTGAATGAAAAACAATTAAATTAGGCTAATAAGAGTTAGGTGATTAAATAGAAACAAGAATTGAATCAGATCGAGAATTTGTACAAAGAAAGATCTTGCATAGGCTGTGAATTGAGAAATTGCAACCTCCATAATCTGATTAGGATTTATGATTTAGGTGTAAATGGTTATAACTCGGGAGAGAGTAATCAACCCTAGGATAGTCTAGAACCAACAATCTAATAATATATAATAGTTAGGTTAGCATTAAGGATAGGTAAATTTTCCTTTCTCTCAATCGGTAATTTCTTTCAGTCGATTCTTGGATGTGTTGCAATTGCTTAATAATTAGTATATTCGTGTTTGATTCTTAATTTGATTGATTGAATTAAATTCTTGTATTAGTTTAGTGTAATTTTAATTTCTTTTATTATTTCTAGGCTTAGATTTTAGGATTAGATTTACTCCCTCATTGTGGGATCAATACCTTTGGTATTACATCAACGAACAGTGCGCTTGTAGATTATCGAGGGTTAATATTTAAAACTTACACATAACAAAAACTGGCAATCAATCCTCCTATAAGTGAACGTACCATAATCTTGTTTCTATTGACCTTCTAAAGTAATTAGAATTTTTAAGGTAGCGTAAAAGTCCATCTAAGAAACAATATGACATATGCCTAGCTAGTTGTTCCAACATTTGGTCTATGAAAAGAAAAGGGAAATGGTCTTTCCTTTTCGCATAATCCACATGTCAAGGGACCCTCATTAAATTCTGATTATTGAAATTACGTCGTTTCATGATAAATAACTAAAGTTGGCATCTTCAAGTCCAAAAGTTCTCTTTAATGATACATATAATTGACAGGTTAATGATACCATTATAAATAACTAAAGTTGGCATCTTCAAGCAAATTAATAATGGATTAGTTAAGATATTAGGTAATATGGTGGTGTTAGATATTCGGGTTACCCCTAGGTTTGATATTCAATTGGTAGGTTTGATATAGGAAATCACTATTTAAAGTATAATTGGACTCTAAATATCCTTAATATAGTTAAATTTAAGCTTTAATAGGCATCTTATTTGGTATTTGATTAAGACTCTTAACATGGTTAACATAGTGAATTTTTTGGATAATTGGAACTCTTATGTGTGTAGTTAAAAGACTGGTTAGCTTGTTAGATCAATTTAGGCCTGATTAGTACACTCATTAGGGGTGTATCAAATAATGTTTTATGGTTTTACTTGATTTGATCAAGTCGTGTGGTTAATGGCAAGAAGAATATAAACAAAATTTTAAGTTATGTTCGTAGGTCGGGAACTAGAAGTATGAAGGCAAGTATGGCAGGAAATTCAAGGGATTTCCATAATTGACCTGGATTGGTGATGGCAGTTAGCCCTAGTGGTAGAGGGCCGATTAGGCCGGAGGATGGAGGCCAAAATATCTCAATGTTAAAGTAGGGAATGGACATTGACTCTAGTAAAGACCAATCTCATCAGGCCATAGACATAACTGAGGTGGTATTAGGGCTAGAAGTGGTAAGGCCCTCTGATTTGGAATCGCCTAACAAGCTCAACTTGCCTAATGGGGATCCAGTCTTATTGGTATAAGCCAGTGAACGAATTGTAGTTCTTGAAATGACCACGTACAATCCTGCTCTCTGCCATGTAGAACAAAGTGAAGAGGTAGTAATGGTATGTTCGGAAGATTCTGTTGTTCATGAGGCATGCCTAGAGGCAGCTATGGAAGAACAGGCTCACCAATGACCTGTCTTGGTATGACACTTTTTCTACTGTTTTGTTTTTAATGATAATATTTAGTTGGAATTGTAGAAGTGCAGGGAATAGGAGTTTCGCTAGATATTTGGTGGAGTATATAAAGGATGTGAAATGATATTATTATTATTCTTGAGCCTTATATTATTGGGGCGCGTGCAGATATAGTTTGTGCCAAGCTTAGAGAGTACATAGTAGAAAGAGTGGAGGCATCAGGTTTCTCTGGAGGTATCTGGGTCGCTTTGAAGAAGAATGTAATAGATGCACTAGTTTTAGCTACGCATGAGCAAGCTATGCATTTGAGGATTATATGGGATCGATGCGGGAGCCTTCTCACTGCTATTTATAGACATCCGGTTGAAAGAGAATGTTGTAAATTGTGGGATTTCATTGGGGACCTAGCACCCTCAATAACTAAACTGTGGCTTCTCATAGGAAAATTAAATAAAGTTCGAGACATCCATGAAAAGAGGGGAGGTGTGGCATCAAATGATCCCTTATATAGGAGGTTTCGGGAGGCAGTGCATACTTGTAACCTCATAGATATGGGTAGCTCGAGACCAAAATTCATGTGGCACGGTCCTGTCCTTCAAGATTGTGATCGATTATTCAAGAGATTAGATAGGGCCTTATGCAATGTTGAATGGAGAACTGTTTTCGCTAATAGTGGGGTTCGGGTTTTGCAGTGTCATAAATCTGATCACTATCCTTTGGTTCTTCACTTTGAATCGAATATTGGAATACCTCCCTTACCATGTCCTTTTCACTACGTAGCAGCTTGGCATAGTCATAAGGACATTGCTCCTTTTTTAAACTGACAATGACAAATACAGAGAAGTTTGAAGATCAGATTAGACCCCTTCCAAATGATCTTAAAGAACAGAACAAGAATGTGTATGGTTCGATCAATATAAAGAAGAAGAGACTTATAGCTCGGTTGAAAGTTATTGAGAGGAAATTGCAAGAGGGTCCTAAGCAGAGACGGATTAAAATTGAAGTTTTGAGGAATTTTGACGGGGTTTGGGTCATGGATGATGTCATATTGAAGGATATGGCATTTTGACACTTTTAGAAGCTCTATGCCCCTGACCCTACGCCACCAGCTCTGAGCATTCTTGCTCATTTTCTGTACATAAGCCTAACTAGGATAGACCAGATGACTCAACCTTTCTCACCATCAAAGGTAAGGGATATAGTTTTTGGAATGAGCCCTTTCAAGGCCCCTGGATTGGATGGGTTCCAAGAAATCTTTTATCAAGCAAATTGGGAGATTGTTGGTAATACTACGATTAAGTTCGTACAAAATATATGGTAGGGCTGAGAGAGCATAGGAGAAGTTAACGAAACCATGATTGTACTCATCCCGAAGTTGGAGCAACCAGCAACTCTGCACAACTTCAGGCCTATTAGTTTATGTAACATAACGTATAAGAATGTTACTAAACAGATTGCTAACAGATTGTGTGGTTGGATGCCTAAAGTAACGTTGCCATACAAGGCAAGATTCGTATCAGGGCAGCAATACATGATAATATAGTCATCGCCCAAGAGCTTTTTCATACTATGAGTCGTTCGAGGGGGAGTTGGGGTTTTATGTCAATTAAAGTTGATCTTGAAAAGGCCTATGACCTACTTCGATAGGACTTCATCGATGATACCTTAGTAAAGGCTGGTACCCCTAATAGACTGATAGAAATAATTACGAATTATGCCTCAACAATCTATATGCAAATCCTTTGGAATGGCAGTTTAATTGAATCCTTTAGCATGGGAAGAGGAATAAGGTAGGGATGTCCTCTCTCACCCTACCTATTTGTCCTTTGTGTTAAGTGGTTATCTCTTCTTATCTTTGCGGAGGTGGAAGGTGGTAATTGGAAACCGATGAGGGTTGGGACTTCAGGACCGCATATCTCCCATATTTTCTTTGTTGATGATTTATTATTATTTACAGAGGCTTTGATGGAGCAGATACAGTGCATTCTTAGGATTTTAATGCATTTGGTGTGGCTTCGGGGCAGAAGGTCAATCCGTCTAAAACCCAAGTCTTCTTCTCGCAGAATGTTAGTGGAATCTCAAACAGAAATTCTTTAAGAACCTGAGTTCATGACAACTACCTCTATAGGGTGATATTTGGGAGTTCCCATAGACCATGGCCGAGTATGTCGTGCCCATTTCAGCAAGTCGTTGATCGTATCTAAGCTAAATTATCAGGTGGACCACCTCTACCATCTCTATGGCAGGTATAATCACTTTGAGTCAGTCAGTCATCCAGTCAATCCCAACCTTCTCTATGCAAGTCTTGAAATTTTCAAAATATATATGTAAGGAAATTGAAAGACTAAGCAGGTCTTTTGTATGGGGCCATGCGGTTAATGAATGAAAATTGCATCTCATTGCTTGGTCATATATATGTATGCCTATTGAGAGAGGAGGGCTGGGACTTCGTAGACTCAAAGAATTCAATGGTAGCCTATTGGCTAAATGGGGGTGGAAATTGTTTACTGAACCTAACACCTCCAAGGTATGGAGAGCAAAGTATAAGAATAAGATCAGCACAGGATTCGCTTTGGCGAGGGTTTCCTCAGACTCTCATATATGGCGATCACTGTCTATAGCATGGAATCGTGTTTCACAATACGTGGCATGGTCCTGTGGCAATAGGACCTGAGTGAAGTTCCGGGAAGATAGTTGGTTACCGGGTCTAGGGAAAGTGCAGAAAGCTCCTAACATATTAAGGAATGGGATAGACGACAATGTATTTGTTGTAGACATGGTGAGCTCATCTGGGCAGTGGCAATGGCACTTATTCGGTCACCTTATCAACCACCAAACGACTCCGTGCATTATTGCGAGCTTGCCTCCATCTCCATTTGACGGGGAGAATGTAATGACATGGTTGGAGGAAGCTTCAGGTAGATTCCTTGTGCGATCAAGTTACCAATCCTTAACTGAGAGATATTATTATAAGGAACATAAGGTATGGAAACTAATCTAGAAGTGGCTTAGTCCTCAGCGGATTCGACAATTCTTATGGCTTGTCACTCATGATAGTTTGCATACTTTAAACGTGAGGGCTAGTAGACGAATGTCTGATTTAGATGTGTGTCTGAGATGTCACTCAGCAGAGGAGACCACTCTGCATGTGTTGCAAGATTGTTCATAAGTGAAAAATATGTGGAAGTGTTCAGTGTTGGTTATGTATCAGCATCTATTCTTCTCAGCCCCAATAAAGGAGTGGCTGGTTTTGAATTTAGCTGCGCCACAACAAGCAGTAAAAACATTTTTTTGGGCAACGTTGTTCGGGGTTGGATGTTGGCTCCTATAGCAATGGAGGAATAAGGAATTGTTTGAGGAAGGTTTCATCAGGCCATCAGACATGATATACTCTATCGTGCACATAGATAATGGATTTCATGTTGGGATGCATAGAGGGGAGCAGAAGATCAAGTTAATAAAGGAGATCTGTTGGCTAGCATGGAATTTACCTTTGGCTAGTTAGTACAAGGTTAATATTAATAGGGCGGTGAAAGAAACTCTAGGCCCAGCTACTGCTGGGTGCGTGGTACATAATGCACTGGGGATTTGGCAAGCTGGTTCGGTACGGAGGATTGGGATAGCTACTACCATTATAGCTAAACTTTTGGTCGTATATAAGGGCCTCATGCTTGTAAGGGAAATGCAACTCTCTCGATTGATATTGGAGTTAGACTCTAAGGTTGCATGCCAAATGATAACTGGGTCTTAACTTGGTTCCCATCGCACCACCTCCCTGTTGCATGCAATTCGTAAGTGAATGGGGGCAGGTTGTGAGATTGTTGTTCGTTATATTCACCGGGAAGGGAATGCGTGTGCGGATTGGTTAGCAAACTATGGATTGACTATGTTTGGTGATTTTGTGAGTCTACCACAACCACCAAGAGGCTTAACTCCTCTCTTTCATGGGGATATGATTGGGGTGGCTGTACCCCGTTTATGTTCTTTTTGATTTTTTTATTACCCAAAAAAACATTGGGGAAAGTACGAATCCATATCTGAGTCAAAATAATCGATGCATACTTTAGGCAAGAACATATTTATGTGTTAGTTGGCATCACAAATTTCTATTCGCTATTAATTCATTAAAATATTATATTGACACGTATGTTAGAAAGGACGATAGTGCCATTTGATTGTTTTCTTAATGCATATCTAGTGACTATTAATGGGGTTATCATTTATGCTATTTCTAATGAGTATGCTAACATAGTAACTCTTGATTATGATAGGTTCTAAGTAATATCAAAATATAATGATTCTTATATGAGATACATTGATGATATCAAATTAGATGACCAATTATATAATCATTATAACAAGTATTTATATAGACACATAATTAATGTTTAACACAAAATTTTCATATTGGGTCAACTTAATAAGCTTGTTCTCTAGCAAATATCTATATATTTGTTTAAATATTTTTATATTTTAGTTTATGATATCGATTATTTTCATAAAAAGAAAAAATAATGTTTGTCTTTATTTCTATTAGATCTTACAATAGTAATGACTAAAAAAAATTTAAGAATAACACACGAATGTAATATGAATCTCATAACCTATTACCTTAGATTTTATATTTTGAATTAGTTACTTAAATAAATAGATATAAGATAAATAATCTATTTAATAAAATACATACATATAGTTATGCTTTCCTTTCTTTTTTCTATTATAGTTGTAAGATATATATACAAACAGATGGGCTAATTAGACCCCTGAGGTTTTAATAGTTATGTTTCCATGTCTGTCTTCTTTATTATATGTGCATTTTTCAACTCTCTCTCTTTCTCTGTCCCTCTCTCTCTCTCTCTCTCTCTCTCTACATATATATATATATATATATAACGTCGGTTTGTTAGGTTGGGGTTCCCTCCTATGTGGTATATATCTATATCTATATATATATATAACGTCAGTCTGTTGGGTTTTGGTTCCCTCCTATATGGTAAAACCCATAAATTTGTTAAAGCCCATTTTCTTTTTAACCCATTAGGGTTAATTTAGCGGCTGCAAAAAAGAGAGAGAGAAGAGAGAGATTTTGTTCTTCCTTCATCCTTCATAAAAGGAAAGATTTTTCACCCGATTCGTTTTACATTTCCGGCAACTGGGAAATCGCTCACCGTTGGATTGGTCTCATTTTTGGTTTACAATTTCTATACGTATTGTTCTCCATTCTGAACGGTGGAGATTTGGTTTCGAGGTCTGGAGGTTGAGTTTTTGGATCCAAAATTGGACTGGTCTCAAGGTGTTTCCAGAATTGACGAGCTTCACAATATTCAAATTTTGGTCTGTCATTCTTTGTCTAATCGGGCTGAATTTTGGTGAGCATGCTCCTTACTCATTGTTCTTTGTTTGAACGGTGAAGATTGGATTTGGACGGCTAGAACTTTTCCAGAATTTTTCAGAATAGAAGCTTTTGTTGTGATTGCTCTCTTAGTGTAGTTCTCTACTTTAATTTGTGACTATATGAGATTAAGCCTTTGATTTCTAGATTATTTTGGCTGTTGATCTCTGTAAGACAGTATTTGTGATAGAGGATTTCATTTTCTTGGACCAAGAGAGGTCCCATGGTTTTTATCCTTCACACCGAAAGAGTTTTTGCCACGTTAAATAATTATTATGTTTTGTGATTGGTTTTTGATTTGTGCATTATTGGGGCAGCTTGTGATCATTTAGTTTGCTACCAATATTTTCTCGTTATTACTCCTAATAAAGTCATTCGAGTGAGGAAAGATTTATTGATTGATCGTTGTGTGTATTATACCCGCTTCCTTCTCAACACAGTGGTATCAGAGCCTAGTTAAAGTTGTTAATTGGGTCTATTTTTGTAACACCCCATTACCCTAGAGTACGTACCGGAACGCCCGTAGGTCAACTCACGGAAAACTCTACAAGTTTCAGGAGGGCTTACAAATTAATTTCACCCCTAAGGGGATCAAAAAGCACATCGATCAGGCCTGTTCTACAAACCCCATTTCAGAATAATGACTTCACTTTCAACTCTTATAACTTCTTACTCAGTGGTTCAAAATTTCCATGCTTCATAGCAATGGAAAATTCAGAACAAGCCCTACATTTTTCATTTAGCACTAAAAAG
>JANZXR010000171.1:37020186-37033812 GCA_027575705.1 Erythroxylum echinodendron
AATGAATTATTAGGACATGGTAAGTAGAATGGGAAAGTAGAATCGAAAGCAAAATTTAAATCCCAATCCATCCATACGCAATCTAAAAAACCGAGACAACACTAATTAAACAAACAAGCAAGCAAGCAAAAAGATCCGGAATCATCTCAAAAGCTAGAGAAGACAAAAGAAGCAGTGGGGACAAAACAGAGGTTTAGTTTAAGAGAAAGCAAGAGTAGAGTAGATCTGTAAATTCTAAATCAAAAATCGCAAAAGAATGGCTTAAATCAATTTAAAAAAACTTCAGTACCTAATTTCTGGTTCAGCGAGAGAGAGTTGAGGCAAATGAAAGTTGGCAGTGGTTTAGGAACGTCTCAGTCCTCAGAGAAATATGATGAAACCTCTGATCTTTATGTTGCGTACCTATGATCTATATGTTGTCAACCTTTTCCTTCTTGTTTCTCGTCTTCTTTTCCTTTGTCAACAGAGGAGTAATGAAAAGCTGCGAAAAATCGAAAGTGAGTAACGAAATGTTAACAGAGGAGGGCGGCAATGTTATTTTTCCAGCTCAAGCGACGATGTTTTCAGAAGATGGGTAAGAAGCGGCGACGTGTCCTGGCAATCTACTCCTTAAATACTTGCGTAACGTTTAGAACTACTGAACAAATGTGTGGGGAAGTTTGGTGTTGTGTTGAAAAGTTAGAGGACCATGTGACGGGCAAATGTATGGGGAGCAGATCTTTACTTTTGTTACACACAATCGTACATTATTTTTAATCCTACTCATTTTCATATGGATAGATTGCCTAAAATTTCGTTTCCAATAATATAATATAAAAGAGTGCCACATTGTGAAATCAAAATTAAAAATAAAAATTAAATATTTAAATAAATTTTTATTAAATTTAAAAATAAAAAAATAAAAAATGGAAACAAACAATAATAATTTAACTAAATTATATATATATATATATCAAAATTTATTTAAAATTTAATTTTATTAATAAAAGATATTAAAGATATTAGGGTAATTTTATTTATTTTCAATTTAGTTTTTCATAATGAAATGTTGTATTGAAATAAATGGAATTTGTATTAGTAATTATTATTATGACAAAATAAATCAAAATTTAAATTTAAATTAATTTATTATATTATTGATAATGACAAATCTAAGTTTTGGACACTTTTTTAGCATATTTTTTAGACAACTTTTACTATCTTAACTAAATGTCTAAAAATTATATCAATTTTTATATTATTTTAGACACTCATTCGATGCGCCTAGGCATAAGCGTCTAAAACTTCTTTATTTTGTTGTTGTGGTAGTTCTCTACTTTAATTTGTGGCTATATAAGATTGAGCCTTTGATTTCTGGATTATTGTGGCTGTTGATCTCTGTAAGACAGTATTTTTAATAGTGGGTTTCATTTGCTTGGATAAGGAGAGGTCTCGTGGTTTTTATCCTTCACACCGAAGGAGTTTTTGCCACGTTAAATAATTATTGTATTTTGTGATTGGATTTTTATTTGTGCATTATTGGGCAGCTTGTTATCATTTAGTTCGCTGTCAATATTTGCTTGTTATTACTCTTAATAGATTCATTCAAGTGGGAAAAGATTTATTGATCGATCTTTGTGTGTGTTATATCCGCTTCCTTCCCAACATAGTCCCCCTCATATATACTATTGCATACGCGTGAGAGAGGAACAACGAATAGACCAGAGTTACGTATACAGATACATTCCTATAGAATAGTCCGCCTTAAATATACTTTGGTGTACGAAGTTGAACAAGTTAGAGACGGCATCCAAGCTTAGAGGAGCCGGCTCTTAACGGTGCCAGTAACATTTGGAGCTCTTTTGTCTCTTCCGTCACAAGCTCTGCTATAAATTTGGAAGGTCGATGATGAAAGTTTCATCAGAAAATCAGAGGGAATTTAGTCACAACATACAGAAGTCGAAAGATATGGCTAAGGGTACCGTCAAAACAGTCATTTTCATGCTTTTTCTTCTCTTCATTGTCTCTGAAAGCAGAATAATGACTAAAAGTAAGCATATTCATCTCTTCATATCTCTTCCACAACTTTAATTACTTGAAACTTTTATGGTTATAGTTATATGATATATAATTAACTGACGTGAATATAGAGGAGAAAGCAACCCTGAACTGTGAGTCGGTGCATGGAGTTGTGAAGGGAGAGACTTGCTCCCTCGTTGCTCAGAAATCCCAATTGGACTTGAATGAGTTCAACGCACTCAACCCAAATGTCGACTGCGATCATCTCTTTGTTGGCCAATGGCTGTGTGTGGCGGCTTCCAAGCACTGATTTGCTGATTGCTTAACTAATTAAGCAATCTAAAGTCTACAGTATGTGGTAAAAAAACCATGAATAATTCAGTCTTGGTTTAAGTTCTATTTTATCTTGTAACTCTGGCTGCCGAGATGTGCGGAAAGTATTATTGTCATTTCTTTTCTACTAATTATGGGAGCCTTCTCAGAGCTCCATACTATAATTATAAATGTTTCCAAGTTCGTCAGAATGAATTCAGAGTCATGATTATAAGATATATCGATGCTCAACTTCTGGCAAATAAACTCCAACTTAAAATTCATTAAATCTCTATTTTTTTTGGCTTTATTTCATTACTTCCTCTATTTCAAAAATAAAAGTTATTTAAAGCATGTATTACATTTTTATTATTAATAAATAAAAAAGAAAAAAATTACTAAAAATGTTATTGTCTTCACAAGTATACTTTATGATCGTTAATTTATGAAAAAAATTTAAAAAGAAAATTTGTTTATAAAAATTTAGAAAAAGACATTTTTTTGTGAAGTAATGATGAGTTGGTAACCCATAAACAAAAAATTGTAATATTTGCTTCATTAATTAGCAATTAGAATGTACAATTATGAAAAAATGGCTCCTTCAATAAATTTTCTTTCTTTTTTAAATATTATTTCACAAATAAATTTTATTTTTAAATTTTTTCCATAAATTAACGGTCATGAAATATAATTGTGAAGACAATGTTATTTTTAGTAATTTTTTCTTTTTTATTTATTAACGGTCAAAATCTAATCTGTGCTTACAATAATTTTTGTTTTTGAAATAGAAAACATAATGAAATAAAGCAAAAAATATAGGGGCTTAATGTATTTTAGTTAACAAAAGACTAAAAGGGTATTTTTGTCTAAAAATGCAACATGTATAGTTGTGGTGATGTTATCATAATATAGAGATAAAAAAAGTTTTTTTGAATTCTAAGCGCCTTTGATTGGTCGTCAAAGGGGGTAATAAGTCCACTTTTAGAATAGAGGGGGCATAACATACCAAGGGATAAAACATAGGGGATTAAATGTATTTTAGTCTTGTAACATTAATCATTGGTCTAAAAAGAATAATTTTCATAATTTAAGAGGTTAGTCCGAAACTTATTTAGGATAGCCATAACAAGTCTTAAAATTTCCTAAATTGATAGATTTAAACTCAACATTCAAAGGAAAACTTACCATATATTAATTGGATATGATAGCATTAATGTCAATTAAATGATAGTAATAAGTTTAGTAAAAAAGAAAGACCTGAATTAAAACATAAATATAAGTTTAGAACAAAACCTCACAAGGTTGTAATTGGAGTTTTGAATTCCCTTGAATTTAAATATTTGGATTTAGCCACACATAAGTTTAGTTCCACTACCAAAAATAGAAGAAAAGATGATAAATGGAGAGAAAATTACATAGAAATGAAAATAGGATGATATGGAGAAACGTTTTCCTCTCCTTTTCGTACCCAACGACAAGCTTCCTCCTATCTTATAGAGATTCCTTTTTAAATAAATCCAAATCCCTACATAATAGGGCTGGAAGATACGTTTTATAATTAAATTCAAACTCTTAAGGTGAATATGGCATCTGGCGTGATCTCCCTTATCTATTGCAGCAATCTATCCACTTTTTTTCCTCCAAAATTTGCGATTTTAACCAATAATACTCCATCCTAAAACAAAATAAATATTAATTTTCTCATTTAAGCTCCAAAATTAAAAAAAAGGAGATAGGTTCAATTAACGTGACCAAATAATATCTTATCAAATGCCCCCATGTCGGACTCATGCTTGTCTTATACATCAATTCAATATATCAATCATCCTCATCATAACATCTTATCATCTTTCATATTATCCAGAAATATATGAAAAGCTAATACACATTAAAGTTTTAAGATAAAATAACAATTAAGAGAATAAGCACAATGAAAACATAACATCTTATCAATTCCATAAAAATCAAATGAAATAAAACTTGACATCTTCTCATGGATTTCACTCTATACACTAAAAGTGTTTAGGGTTCCTTAAGCTATCAAATCAAAGTATTGTGAGTTTATTTATGTAAATATGCTCATAAATCATTTCTCCACCACTAATGAAAAATCAATTTAATGAATAAATCGAAGGGATTTGATATGGGTTGTAATGTGGCTTAACTAAAATATGACTAAAAAAAGTTTTTAGGTAAAAAAAATTGAAACAAATCATACAAACTTATCCACACAAGATTTAACTCAATTTTATCCAAAACTAAGTTGATTCAAATAAAACACAAGATTTAACTCAATTTTGTCAAAAACTCACTTAATTCAAATAACATTCTTTTCAATCCTCTAATCATTTTTTTCTTTCTTTTTTGAAAAGAACATCAAAGAGGATATTTCCTTTTTTTCTTATATATCTCCCCTATTCTATAAAAGATAAAAATCAACAACATGCAACTAGAATTAACTAATTTACTTTTCACAGAAATAGTCAAAATCCTCTACAAATAAGCTTAATACAACTCCTTTAACTTAGGAGATTGAAATTATTAAGGACATCAACAATAAAAGAAGGGTAAAAGTAGCTTGTAACAAGGTTGGTATGAAAGAAAAGAAGATTAAGGCTTAAATTGGTTTTCTAAGGATAAAAATTAAGGTATGCTTTTATAGGTAAAAAATGGTCATCCTCAATGCCCTTATCGTCTTTATGCACAAATTCATAAAAAATGTAGCAATTAATGTCAGCGGACATGTAGGTATCACCCCTTTGAATTGAAGCAGAGTATTCAAATTCCTCTTCAGTTTAGAAATTTTACATTCCAACATCTCCAGTTGAATGAAGCTCATGTCAAATTGGCAAAGTCAACTAACATAAAGGTTATGGAACATCATGATCCTTTCGTTGATTTGATGATGAACATCATCGAGGGCACTACAAGAAAATAACAAATTAATGAATGAACATTGCTGGTGAAAAACATTGCATAATAAATTGGTGACAAAATTGGATTATCCTTCGGTAAATTTGACAAAAAAAGTTTTTGCGACTGCCAAACATCTGTTGATAAAAATGGAGGGAAAATATTCCTGTTTGTTTCTCGACAGAATATAGCAACGGAATAGTAAAGCCCATCATAAAAGTAGGCGGCAATAGCTTGTAGGAAAAATAAGTATCTTAAATATCGACAAAATCACAATTCTGTCGGTAAAATACCGACAGAACTATGTTTCCGTTGGTAACTATCGAATTGTTCATAAAATAAAATGATCCAAATGACATCGTTTTATTCACATACTTAATAAACCCGAAGCCCCCTTCTCCCTTCCCTTTGTTATTTTCTCTCTTCTTCTCGCCATTAACGCCAATGGTCCTCTTCCTCTTAAGCTTCCACTATCGATTTTTGGTCTTTTTTGTCCATCTTGCATCATTTTCAGGTAACAAAACTATTGAGTTTATTTTGTCTCCAAAATATGAAGGTGTTAAATACTTATATATATGACCGTGGGTGGGTAGGTGTTTTTTGTTTGGAATGTTGGTTTATGCATTTTTACATTGAATTGTTGGTTTATTTGTGGTTTGAATGTGTTGTTGTTGGTAAACAATGAAAAAAGGCAGTTGTTTTGTTATTAGCTAGAGATAATTCATGTTGCCTATGAATTGTTCGATGAAATGTCTCTTAGGGCCATATCAGTTGAATTAGAAACAAATCAAATTGGAGTTATTGTATAGTTGAATTAATTTGACTGTGTTGGTGAATAAAATGTAAACTTGTCTTGTTTTTGCGTATTGTTTGACTTATCCTTAGTCTTGGTATTGATAATCGGAAATGGAGAAATTAAAATTACAAGACAATTAAAGTAAATGTTGGAATATGAAATAATTAGTTTGCTTTGTAATGATTAATATTTCATAAATAATTGATTGATTTATGTATTTATAAAGAGAGAAGATGCTAATAAGAAGTTATATGTCTCCTTTCATATACAGATGTATATCATATCACCTATAACCACAAATAAGAAAGCAAATTATCACTTGCTTTTAGTATATGATGAACCAACGGATTAAATGTTACAAGATTGCAATTAATGAAGATAAAATCCCAAATCCATATTTAGGGCTTATTAATTATGTTGACATCATACATCATTAATTGTTGTCATAAGTAATGGTGTATGATGATATAAAGATCTTTTTCTAGCTATTATATCTCTATGGATCATTCTCTTATTTTTATGAAAAAATAAATAATATACAACTTCATAGTCCTCTATAAAGGTTTAGTATGTAAGCATAGCAACCTTAACTTTTGAACTTCTATGGCTTAACTACTTTCTTCAAGATCTACATTTTCTTATGTAGCTTATAGGAACTCTCCTTTGTGATACCAAAGCTTCACAATAAATGCCACAATCCTTGTTATCATAAATAAATAAAATAAGTTGATATTGATTGTAATTTCACCAGAGATAAGGTACAAGAAGGTTTTTTATATACTTCCTACATCCCTTTACATTTACAACTTGTAGATATAATGACCAAAGCCCTAAATTAAGTGCAACATAAGTTTCAAGTTGGGTCTTATAGAGGCTCTAACTTAAGGGAAATGTGAAATATATAATAACATATTGTAATTAATTTATTTTTTTCACATGCAAAATTAATTATAACTTTATAGAAATTTGTTTAAGAGATAATAAGGAGATTTTACCTGTATATATATAAGTATGATATAGTTATATTAATTGATGATGGCTTTTATATTCTATCTTTCTTTCTCTCTTTTCATTTCTTTTGTAAATTCTTTTGATTTCTTATATTCCCCAAACACATGAAACTTAAAAACAAATGGATTAAAAGTAAAACCATAGTTAAAACAAACATTTCCATCAAATTAAAGCAACCAATGTTATCACTGTACAAAGAAGAATAGACCTAAAGAGAAAGTAAACATGTTGACAATAATGTAATATAAATAAAACACTATACTAACATCCTAATCACATAACTAGTAGCATACCCTTAAGAAAGCTACAACAACTTTATAGTAGTGATTAGCTAATGATAGTTAGTCAGTGATGAAAACTTCAACATAGAGTAAGAAATGAGAGGAGTATACTCTGAGAGTGACATTAGAGATTTAAAGTGAAATAAGAGTTAGGGAGAATTGATATAGGGAAATTAATTTTGTTTAACTTAATAGTTTTTCTGAATTCTTATTTTCTATTGGATATTTATTATATACCATATTGATTAATATATTCCTAAAAACTATTCATACAATTCAAAGTGATAATGTAGTATAGTATTAAATATTTTGTAATCTTTTTATCATAGAAAATTCCTAGCTTTACCATGCTTTGATTTTAGGACCAAACATAACAATTGTAAATGATGAATAGATAGAATGAACTACTTCTACCTTGGCTATGTCTCCTTCATGCAGTGGGTGGTAGGGACCGTCATGGAAGGATATTTGACTTAGATTCATTTGCAAATACATGTTATATGCAATCTTCCACATCCAGTACAACAGGATCTAGTAGGCAGTCCGTACCCAATGAAGTCTATAACCTTCGAAGCATAATATAGACATTGGTAACTCAATTGCAACAGTCAATGGAGTACATAGTTCAGCTCCGTAATAGAGTGGATGAGTTGACGGGGAGGGGCAGAACCTCATCTTAGTAATCAGAGCATCCGCGGTCACCAAATGAATAACGTACTTTTAGTCATTTCATATGAATTAAATTTTTATTATGTACAAAATAATTTTTTATTATGAATTAAGATAATTTTTACTTTATATCATCAACCAACTTTCTGTTTTAATAAATTAAATGTAGAAACAAATAAAAATATTATCAACAGATAATTCATAACTGTATAAATTATGCATCAATGATTTAAAATCATAACTGTATAAATTATGCATAAACTATAAAATCATCAAATACAATTAAATGCAGGGAAAAATTAAAAAAGTTTTACTAAATTTATTGACAAAAAACAAAGTTCGTCGATAAAATCTATTTGATTTATCGATGGATAACTAAGAACCATCGATAATGTTGTCATTATCTTACTAACGGAAAAATCTTGTCCATCGATAACTTTACCGACCGAAGCAATCTTTCCATGGCTAAACTTACCGACAACACAAAATAACTGTCGGTATATTCACCGATGGTAACACAAAATGTCTGTCGGTAAATTTGTGACAAACTATTTGTGGGTTGTCTCAAATTATTACCTACGGCCATTTTTCTGATGCCTTCGTTCGTTGGTAAATTCCGTCACTAACTTTTGTAAGTAATTTCTGTTGTTAAATTTCATTTTTCTTGCAGTGGGGGGATCACGTGGTACAAAACAAAACGCTTCCCTTTTGTTGCTCAAGCAACCTCATCCTACTCAAATAAGCTCTATCCAACAATTCCATTTCACAGGCTATATGCATATCAGTGTTAGTCATAATAAACAAATTGAGATTAATAGCCAAACTAATAATAAGGGAATAAAGACACAAATTCTTGTTAGAAGAGATAACAATGTTAAACTATGTAACCAACCAAGCATCCAAATTGTCGTGTACTCTGTGTACCATACACCAAATAAAAAATAACTCAACTTTAGTGTAAGTACATGTCGTGGTCATCCTTCTTGAATAATTAAAGCCTAAAAATGCTTTGTTTTCTTTCTTTAGAGCTAAAAGTGAGATATCCAAAAAAGTCTGACTCAGTTGGTGGCAATATAAAATACTCCATCTTAAATATACTTGGGTGTACGAAGTTGAACAAGTTAGAGACAACATGTAAGCTTAGAGAAGCCGGCTCTTAACGGTACCAGTAACATATGGAACTCTTTTGTCTCTTTCATCACAAGCTCTGCGATAAATTTTGAAGGTCGATGATGAAAGTTTCATCAGAGAATCAGAGGGAATTTAGTCAAATAGAAGTCGAAATATATGGGTAAGGGTACCATCAAAACGGTCATTCTCCCTTACCTATTCTCATAAGATCATAATTATTGACTGAATTATCGTCTAGTATGACCTTTTTTTTGGTAAAGAAAAACTAGTATATAGAGATCTTTAACTCACGTCAGAAATTAAATTAAAATTTAATTAATAGTTGTATTTTGATATTCCTTACATAAATATAATGAGTCTAAAATGTCTTTTTAAGATGTGTTTTCACTTCTTCCTTTTAACTTTTGGAACATCAATTTTTGATAAATGATATTTTTTTTAACAATGTCACTACAAAAAAATAAGACAATCAGCAACGTTTTATTGATAAAACGTCATGAATTGTGAAGACTTTTTGTGTCGTTTAAAAAATGTCACGAAAAGTTTGAATTTTTTGCTACTTTTATGAAAACATCGCAGATTTGTAACACTCTTTGCGACATTTTATCAATAAAACGTCACGAAATAGAAAGCTCAATATTTTGTTGAATAAAACGTTGCAAAAGACGTTTACCTTTTGTTTAATTAAACATTTTTATCCTCTCGTGTGTTTCTTCTCTAGTTTCTTCACTCTCGAAGGTTTCACAGTTTCTACTCTCTTCTAACCCTTCTTCTCCACCATCTGCTTCTTTCCTTTTATATTGCTTTTGGTTTATCGAAATGGGAAATCTTTTTCTGTATATGTATATCTTTCTGATGAGGATTCGTAAGAACACAAATCCCTCCTTGTTGGTGCGCTATTGAGTTTTCTCTCAAGCCTTAGGCGATTTTTTGTGATCTTCTCCTAAGTTACGCACGCAACCAGAGCTCTATTCCTTTTTGGTGAATTTGTGAGTTGTTTGAGCTACTGTAGTTAACACTGCATCCCTTTAGCTTGGTTTTTTGGTTGCTAGATTGATCAAACATTAGGTTTTCAAGTCTAAAGTATCAGGATTTACGCTGATTTGGGTCGACAGATTATAAATTTGGGGTAATTTATTGAGTTCTATTTATTTGGGAATTGAATTGATTTCATTTTAGATTATTATTTACCTTGCGTTGGGTGATATAGATGTCGTGTTGTGTGGTTCTCTGATTGTGATTAGGTGATTGCGAGTATTGCTAGTCAGATAGTTTAGGGGTCGACAAACGGGGTATTTTAGGAGAAACCCTGCCGGAGTCTTCTAGGGCTACGGTGCTATGGGGAAGAAAAAGAAATAGATGAAAAAAGGAAGGGACATCACTGCAGAATGCGTTCTTGGGTTACAATCTCCAACTGCGGCTGCTTAATGAGGTGGGAGCTCTAGAGCCACAATGGTAGGTAAGGCAGTTCTGAACCCTAAAAAAATTACTCATTAGAAGGGGGATGAGGATGCATCCACTTCTGATGAGTATAATGAGCTTACTGCTGTGTATGAAGAGTTAGATGAATCAGATGAGGAAGGGGGTGGATCCAATGAGGCTGACGCAAATTCGGATAAGGGAGGTGCTGCCCAGTAAGCGCTCGATGGAATGCCAAATTCACATACTCTGGAAAAGAATCAGGAACCTGTACTTAATGGAGGAGGAACCCGACCCGATTTTGATAAAATGCTAGCTACATCTCGACCTAATACTTCAACTCCGCTTCTAAAGGCTTCCTTTGCCAGCCTTTTCAAAAATAATAGAATTAAATAAATAAGATTAAAAATTGTATTTTAAAAATAATTATTAAAATTTAAAAATTGTTAAATTAAAACGATTTTCAAAAAATGGAAAAAATAATAATTAAAAATAATACAAATAATAATAAAAACATCGCATAAGACATTTTGCTATATTTTTGAAAATGTCGCGGAAGACGATCTCCGACATTTCTAGAAACATCATGGAATGTGACTTTCTTTTGCAACGTTTCCAAAATCATCGTGGAATGTGACTTTCTATGACGTTCCAAAAAACATCATGGAAAGACCAATATTTCAGTGACATTTTTTAAAACGTCGCAGAATGTTCGTGTCTTCCATGACATTTTATGATAAACGTCGCAGAAACTTTTTGCCTACACCACATTCTGTGACGGTTTTTAAAACATCGCAAATTGTATTCTTTGACATTTTTTGACATTTTTTGACGTTTTTTAAGTGTCACAAATTATGCTGTTTTCTTGTAGTGTATGAGAGGACACACTACAACAAATAGTACATTTAGCGATGAAAATAAACGTCGCTAAACAATAATAAATCATCGCAAATGGTAATTTGCGATGAAAAATATTATCGCCCACATCGTCGCTAAATCCTGATAGAAAAACAACATCCGTGATGTTTTTCTAAAATCATCGCTAAAATTTTTTCCGACACAAACAATTCGTCAGTAAAAAGTATAACTGACGAGAATAAAGAACGTCGTACATAGTTTTTTGCAACATTTCTATTTCGTAGTTAAAAGTTTTTCCATACTAAACTATATTCGTAGGTAATTATTTTTAGTGACGATTTCATTTTGTAGCAAAATAGTTTTAGCTACCAATTTTTTGTTGTATAGAAGTGTTTTTAGAGACGTTCCTGCAAACGTAGATAAAAACATTTTGTGATGATTTTGGTTTTGGTAGCTAATAGTTTTTTGTGACAACTTTGTTTTTGCAGCAAAATACCTTTAGCTATTAATTTGTGGTTGTAGCGAAATGTTTTTAACAACATTCTTATAAACATAGTTAATAACTTTTTGTGACTATTTTGTTTTGGTAGCTAATATTATTTAGTGACAAATTTTAATTTTGAATTTAAATATTATTATAATTGTTAAAAACAAATTTATTTAATTTGTTACAATTTTAAAGACAGTTTGAATATAAAAATTATTCATTTTATAATTAATGTTGGTGACTTATTTTTAAATAATAATAAAGTGAAATAAAATAAACATTAAAAATGGAATGCATATTATAAAAAAATAATTACAGGTTATACACAAACTAAGACCCCTCATCGTCATCACTACTATTGACATATGTTGAGCCTAGTAATTGTTTGACCATCTTTTTAAGCTTTTTTACCTCTTTTAGATTACGATGTAATTTAGTCTTCAGTGCCTGGTTATCCTCTTGTAGCACTGTGACATATGCTGGTTGTGACGAAGAGGCACCAACAAGCTTAAGGTCATACCCAAGACCTTTGATATAGCCTAATCATGTACTAAGGAAATTATTACAAATGTCATCGACATTGGTCTGATTCCCCTTATCCCATAACTTCTACAACAACTCTTGCATCTTGTCCTACAATTTAAAGTAGAAAATCGAGTTAATTAAAAAATTATTACTTACTATTACATAGAAAAATAAATTGTATATTAATTTATTTGTACTTACATAATTACTTTGTGCCTCTTCAGACGTCTAGCCTTGACCTTCCTTATAGTGTGTGTGCTTGTATAGTGTGATCCTATCACACTCTTGCCCCTAGAGTTGTGTTTGATTCTATAATATGAATTTAAAAAATTACAACCAATTAGAATTTATTGTATTAAAAATAGAATAATAAATTGAAAACGTTACACTTACAAATTCTTATCGGACTAGAACAAAAGATCTAGAGTTGAGGTTATGAGGAGTCTTCATTTCTGCTCTGTTAGCCTTGGCTTTCTCATAATTTTCCTAAATTAAGAAAAGTAGTCATGACATGTATAAACATAATTAACGGAAGGAAATATGAAGAGAAAAAAATAAACCTAAACCTTTATTGAAGCCCAATAGTCACACATTTCATTACAATTTTCTTCAGTCACCCATTCCGGAACATGTCTCCTTGCCTCTTCATCAAAAGGGAAAGACTGGTAATATTTATGAAGTCGATATCAATGATCCTTCACCCTTTTTTTCAACAGTGAGCTAACATTGCTTGAAACCTTAGGCATGTTGATATCAACGATATTGAGCTTCATCTGTGAAAAACACGTAGAAGTTAAGTTATTATTTTTGTTAAGTAAAATCGCAATACATATAATAAAATGAATTGAAATATTACTGAAACTTTGTCCAAAGCATTTTGGAGCAAGTTATCTTCCTTCAACTGCCTGACATGCTTAAGGCGAGACAACTCATTCCTGACAATGACGCCTAACTCATTGGCCAATTTTACAGTTTGTATCTTATCCGCTGGGCACCATTACGTGGGGTTAATCGTTACTAACAACTTGGTATTTATTGCAACATTCATCCGTTGCAACTCAGCACCTTTTGTCTTTCCTCTACCTCGTTTTCTGATGCTAATATTGGAACCTGAAAAAAAAAACATAATGAGGTGATGGGTGTCGAAATCACCAAAAATAAATTACCTACTCTAAAAGATTTGTAAATAGTGATGAGCAGGGTCGATCCCACAGAGACTGGTCAAG
>JANZXR010000171.1:37058387-37074562 GCA_027575705.1 Erythroxylum echinodendron
TTAAATTATTAAATTAAAATAAGAAAATATAAATAAAATAAATTTAGTAAATAAAATATTTCACCTTACTTAAATACGATTGGCAAAAACTTCCTTCTATTAATTAAGTAAGGGTATAATGAAAAATACTAAATTATCATGAGATTATTATTGGAAGGTAAAATTTCCACCGCATAAGCAGTTTCTTATCGCAGCCTCCTTTCTGCTTATCTATTTCTGCGGTGGCATCGCAGTTTTTCCCAACCTGCAGTTGTCAGCAGCAAATCCAAATACGTGACTGCGTTTGAAAACTCCGGTGGATAAATACTTATCCTCACCGCATCGTAGATCCAAATCGCACCCTTACAAAAGTAAGTACAGAGCACTCTAAGAACCCTTTCTCCGTAACTTAGAAACGCAAATATAGAGCACTCACCTACTGCTTTACTCTGCCCATTTCAAACTGTTGAAGAAGAAATGTGGGGTTTTTGGAGCGTCAAACATCCGACAGAGGAAGGTAAGAAACCTCCACAACTCTGTCAACTCACCACCACTACCTTCTTAACAACAGGTGATTTTGCTCCTGCTCCGCCACCGCCGTACTACTAAAAGAACTACTCTTTCTTGTCTTTTTATTTTTTCTATAGTACACAAGAGTATCCTCAAACTCTCAACATCTCCCTCTTCAACCTTTTACCTAAGCTCTCATCATCTCCCCCTTCAACCTTCTTGGCTTCTTTCCACAAGCTCTCGACGTCTCTCATTTACAAGTGAGTTAATCTATATCAGGCTGTTGCCCTGCAACCCGAAACTAATCTGCAACACGTACAAAATTACAAATATTATATACCAAAACCTTACTCTAATGAGTTTTGAACTCTTTTTCTTTCTATATACCTCAGCTGCTCCTTATGTCTCTTTATGATGTAGGACAACTTTTAACAGTCACCTGAGTCACCGCAGCCTGCAGTCACCACCACCTCTTTGTACTTTTAACTCTTCCTGTTTCGAACCGTCACCACTCATAAAATCTCATATTATCAGAGACACCCGCATCATAGTACCCTCATCGCACCTTTTCTGCACTACCCTTCTCGTTTCTCGACTATCACCAAGTTCCACCACAGTCTCTTAGACCGTACTGTGTACATCTCGTATCACCTTCACATCGCTCATGGTTGCAATTAGTTAACGGTTGAATTCTATATAAGATATTTTGGTTTGTGAAAGCATTTTGAGCAATCTTTGGTGATAAGCCGATCTTGGTGATTCTTACATTATGTAACTACTACGGTGAAATTTTTTCCTCTTTCACTTTAGTAGATTTCTGCATGCTGCCTGTGCTGTGATATGTTTTCAAATGACCACATGATTAACGTTGCAAACGTACAATTGAAATACGAATTCCATGAAAATTATGAGCTTTCATCTCTTGTGCTTCGTCCATCTAGCTTTTAACGTGGAATAGCACTCAAATAAGCAGGTGTAAAGGTTTAATAAATTGGGAAGATGGTGAATCAAGAATTTGGTTGATTTCATTAACTGAATTGTATATATTTTCCTTTTCCGTTATTTGGCATCCATAAAATTACACAAATGTACCTCATATGAATTAGCTTATAGGGAATAACTAGTTGTTTAGACTTGCAGATAACTTTTAGATAATAATCTAGTTTAACTCTTTTGCTGTAGGCCCTGCAAATTTAATTTCTTTCACTTTTGAGGAACTGAACAAATATACAAATGGGTTTGATCGAAGTAACTTTCTTGGTCGTGGAGGATTTGGCAGCGTTTATGGTGGCACCATCCATGGAAGGGAAGAGAAGAACTTAAATGGCATGCTAGTAGCTGTTAAAGTCTCTTGCAATGCCGACAACAAAATTAGGAATCAGTGGCAAGTAAGAAAAGGAAGATTTGCAATGTTATACAACACTGTTCAGAACTAACTGTTTAGTCTATGTGGGCACAACGTTTTTCGTCCTTTTTTTTTAATTGAAAAAAGTCAAAAAACTAATGACAATAGTCATATGCGGGTGGACCAACATACAATTTTAGTATAAAACTCAACATTGAGGCCCAGTCTGCTTTTTGTTCTGCAATTCATCTACCATTACAATGTGCGTCTATCATTAGCTTCGGCTAGTTCAGGGTTGTTCTTATTTTTCTCTGTTTTCTTTGTACAGTCTGGTCATATTCCTTGTGGAAGGGTTATACGGGTGGCGAATAAAAGTGTTTTATTATGAACATCTCAAAAACATAATTTGGTTCCAGAATTTGTACTCCCTGTAATACTCATTGTGTTAAATTTTCTGCTCTGTTTTTTCAGGCTGAAACAAGGCACCTGAGTGTAATTAAGCATCCAAATATCATTAAATTGATTGGCCATTGTGAAACAGAAGACAAGTATTACCTTGTCTATCCACTAATGAAAAATGGAAATGTCATTAGTAAATTACCAGGTAATATCTAATTTCATACAAGAACTCACTTGACATGTAAGCGCGATGACCTCTGAAGTATATTTTCATTCATTTCCCTTTCTTATTATTGGACTAACTTCACTATCTACTCATCTAGCTAATTATTAGATTATCTTTACTATGTAGTTGGCAAATGGACACTGTTAAAAGGTTACAGACTATTGGATCTGTGGCCACTCCAGTTATTGACATTTCCAACAAATAATAATGCTAATTAGGAGTTGGGTTTTCTTTGAGCTCTTGTCAGCAGTAAACTGAAAATACGGGCCCTTATTTGATCAGAAAGAAAACTTTAGCTTCACTAATCAGAATGTTTGTTTTAAGTGAAAAAAAATTAATATTTTGTAAATCTAATCAATTCATCAGCTTATAATGACAATTACTGTTCAAAATAGATCTTGACTGGGGAAGAACACTTAAGATCATCATTGGGGTAGCACATGCAGTAGAGGAGTTACATAGTCAATCACCTCCACTAATTTACCGTGATCTGAAGCTTGAAAATCTTCTCTTGGATAAGGTCAAAAACACACATTTCTCTTGCTAAGATTTAAGATGTCCGCAACTCTTTTGCTAAATCCTTTTGATACTGAACCAGGAGTTTGTGCCAAAACTATCTGATTTCGGTACTGTCACAGCAGAAGGAGAATGTTTGAGACTTGGCACTCATGGTTACACTGACCCGCTCATTCTGACCAATGGTAAGTTTCAAATTAAACCATTCTCATAATTCTTATAGCCATCAATTAATGGAGTTTTGCTCAATCCACAGGAGAAGCTGGAACCAAACCAAATGATATATACAGCTTTGGTGTGTTTATACTGCAAATGATTATGAAGAAGACGCAAGTAACAATTCTAGGCTGCCTTATACCTGTGCACATCAGTGACTGGGCAAGAAGTGACTTCAACATCAAAGGAGATGCAGTACATGAAAAGCTAAAGAGAACGAGATGCTCTATGAGTGCTGCCAAGGCCATAACAAAGCTTGGACTCGATTGTGTCAGCGACAACACATTGGAGCGACCCACCATTGTTGAAGTTCTTGAGAGTCTTGCGAAGTTAGATGAAGAATTCAACAATGAGAGGTCCATAATAAGGTTTACAAAAGGGTTCATCAAGATATGATATCGACAAGTGTCCATAAGTTCTCTTGGTACGTAACATCTTATGATATAGTTTTATTACAGCTTACAAACAATTATATTATATAGTTTGCTTCCACGGAAGAGGAACAACTCTACATGGAATGTTGGTCATAGTTTTTCAATGTGTCTTTGGGTTATTACCTCATGATATGGTAACTCACCAATCGAGAAAAATCTCTCTAAATTATTTCTATTTGGTATATAGTACTTATTAATTATAATAATCATAAATATCACAATATTAATAGTTATATAGATTGGTTCCACTTACTTTTCACGTAAGGGTCTTCAAAGATTTCTAATGTATTATTTACCCAAAAAAAAAAGATTCCTTATGTATTGAATTTCAAAATAATTTAAGGTACAGTTTTCATTTACGATGCTTGCCATGGAGAGAAACGTATGGTTCATATTCAACCCTGGGAGGTAAAATCGCTTTTTGACAAGTTTAGACGTTGCCTTAATTATTATGACTGAGTGGAAATGTAATTAACTTGTGTTCAACTGAACGATTGAGACTATTTGTTTCAAGAATTTAGTTGTCATATAAAGCATTGAATTTGAAACAAAGACGTTTATAGAATTTTGATGTTTGACGTAAAGTATTTGGTAGAATTTGTTTTCTTCTGACGTTTTTGCTTTTAAAATGTCCGAATCTAACCTAGTATTTTGGATAACATGCGATATGTACCTCGCGGCGCACATTCACAAAGGGGTGCTGTTAAATGGTAACTGTTCTAATTTTTCTACTAGTGTCTTGAGACCTTTTTGTTTCCATAGATGAATCATTCTACCATTATCGGGAATCGACCCAAAACCCACTACATCTAGACATGTTAATGGGCGGGCCGTGGCTTGCATGGATCAGGATAGACCGGCCTGTGACCCGAGTTATAGTTCAGAGGATCATGGGAGGGCCGGCAGGGTTAGGTTAGACCGCTCATTTATTTTTAAAAGAAAAAAATTCAAAACGACATCATTTTGATAAAAAACGATGTATTTTTTGAACAGTGGGCAGCCCAAAGATTGACCATGGTCAATTCGTGATCAGGCCCAGTGAGCTATAGTCAACTTGTGACCTGTCCATAGTCCGTCTAACCTAGACCAAAAATAGTTCGGGTTAGAATTGCCATCTTTAACTGCGTCATTTAGAAATGTCTGTCTATCTATTTAAAGTAAAGAAAAAACTGTGAGGTACATAGTACGTGCCTAAATAATTTGTTCATCAGGTTGAGACATGCCAATGCTCTTGCTGCCTGTACCATTTCCGAACTAATAAGATTCAAGAAAAAATTATATAAATGATCAAATCAAAACAAAACAAATAGAAGATTGAACCACAAAGATATGCCAAAAAAAAAAGAAAAGAAAAGGGGCTGTCAACTCGAGTACTCAAATCCCTCCAAACTCTCCTCTTGAAGGGATGTATATCTTGACAATGTTGATTGGAATAGAATGTAAACAGATTGATTTTGTTCTTTCAGGACACTCTTGTCACCTCATTTATAAGACAAACCAACAACATATAAAAAGTCCCACCCTTAGTCTTCTTTCTGGTACATATTTTTCTAATTTGTTCACAAGTGGGATTACAAACCCTACGTGCCTAAAAGTTTATTGTAGGACCAACAAACCATAAACGACTAGCAGCAGTATTTTCCGTCTTTTTACTCGACATTGTTTTCAACTTAAGTTACACTCCAAATCACCAGCAACATGAACAAATTAGTGGCTGCTATTTGATAAAGATGCGAATTCCCAAAACATTGCGCATTTGCGTGCTAAATAGTGGAAAAAACGTTGTCATCGTCAGCTTTCCTCTCTAACTCTCTCTTTTTTAAGGAACGGTGGCGGTTGATAATCTACTAAAATTAACCTGCTGAAATGATAAGTATTTATTCTCAATAAGTCCTTATGTATTTGAAATTATTATTTTAGTAACTGCTAAAATGTAAAAATAGGTATTTGGCAAGTGCGGTTGCGGTTGCAATTGCAGTTGCGGTTGCGGTTGCTGAAAAGAGATAAAATGACTAAAAAATCTATTGATTTAATAAACTATTAATTATTGTATAAATAATTAAAAAATATACTATTAGTCATATAAATTTAAAATTATAAATAATAAAATATTAAATTAAAATAATAAAATTTAAATAAAATAAATTTAGTAAATAAAATATTTCATAAACAATATATTATTAATCATATAAATTTAACATTATAAATAATAAAATATTAAATGAAAACCAAGTTGTCTTTAAATAAACTCCATACCAAATTAAAATAATGAAAAATAATGGACTTATTTTCTATTAGTTGGGGGTATAATAAAAAATAATAATTATCAAAAAGTTATTAATAGAAAGTAGAATTTCTACCGCAGAAGCATTTTCTTACGACGACCCTCTTTCTGCTTATTGATTTTTACAGTGGCACCGCAGTTTTCTCTAACATCCATTTGTTCGCCCGTAGATCCAAACATATGACTGCGCTTGGAAACTGCGGTGGATAAGTACTTATTCCCACTGCACCACAGATCCAAACGCAGCCTTGGTCTTTTGTATTCCCTGGGAAACCACACCATTATACTGGATCTTATATATCTCCACTTTATTACCTTGCAACCTGGTTGATTTAATATTCGTTAGCTCCTATTTTACCTGAAACAACAAGTGAAAAATCTGAAGGGCTGTAATAGTTTTGCAAACTCTTTAATTTACCACAGTCGTTTCTAGTGTTATCAAAAACTAGAAAAATTAAACGCATCAAAATAAATAGATCAATACTCGAGATTTGTTAACGCAGTTTGACACACTTTGCCTACGTTTGCGGGGACCTAACCTAGCTTAATTCATTTACTAACGACAATAGTTTTATACAAGACTTTACTGAGCCGACATCACTCAACCTTTGACACTATCCCTCTTCCTTACAACCAGTGAAAGAATTTCACACCCAATAGTACGACCACCTCGTACTAACCTCAACAGAGGATTTTCTCAAACATTATTTAATAATAACGAAACAAAATAAACAACTTAAGTGATTAAACAAAATTCAACATAAACGAAAACACTTGAAAAAGAAAACAACTTCCCTAGCAATGTAACTTTGCCAATGAAAGATTAGGAAGTTGTCCACCAAGAAATTTGTTGTAAACCTCCAAATCATCACTGGAGCATCCCACACACAGTAGGAGAAAAATCACCAACAAAAAAAAAACGCTTCTTCACTGAAACGTTGCATACAATAAAGCTATAACCACACGAAAACTTCTGGAGTTTTCATACAAAAATCCAGCAACAACAACGACCCATAATGGTCACACTGAAACCCAGAAAACGTAGGAGTCACACACGTACAACCTCTGGATTACTCACGATACCCTTCAGCCCACACAGACATGATCCTTGACAAAAAAACCAATAACAGGATGGATTACTTATAAATGTAAAATTAGTAGTGCTACACTCCAATCTAATCTAATCGACAACCACATATCTAAGAGCTTTTAGCAAAAAATCCATCAACAATGCAAAACAAAAGAAGACTCAACTGTGAAGCACATCAATGACACAACCAAAAAGGGAATCATAGTAAGACCCCACCTGTGAAGACATCATCGACACACCACCCCAAAACTAGTCATAGCAGAAGACACGGACGGAAGCCAGAAAAACATCAACGAGAGCTACATAAGGAAGACCCACAACCAAAGACTCAACCAGCTAATGTAACTTAGTGACGTTGAAGTATGGATTAAAATTGCCTAGCTTATTCACGCAAGGACAAAAACAAAATCATAGTTGTAACCCCAAAAACGTCAACAACATGAGAGCAAGAAGAAGTGTTTTGGTAGAAGACCCATTCAGCTATATTTTCACGTAATACTCAAGGAGTTTTCACCAGATAGATTTCTTTCTCCATTTAATCAGCTACCTATATTATCCAAGATAGCCTATAATCAAATTAAACTGAAGATAACCATTATCAAATCCCATCTCAATTAGGATTTGAAACTAATCAAATCCAAATACCAAATAATGTCAAAATTAATAATAAGATACATAACATATATCTTAAAAATCTCCCCCTTTTTGGCATTATTTGTCAGATAGTCAAAGCTCCCCTTAAAAGAAGATAATGAGACATATAATCCACATGAGGAAAGAACTCACCCTTAATCCATCATTAAGTTCCAAAGAATATTCATCAAATTCTTCAAGTTCAAGAAACATCCAAATAAACAATAATGAATAATTATCCAGTCATCTAAATTTCTCCCCCTTGGGATAAAAAAGATGCCAAAAAGCAAGATTGATAGTCAGGGAGATACCTTAAAATTTTCCCTTGAATTGAATAGTCACCAAAAACAATCTGATGTCTCCTTCTGAAACAAAACAATACGAAAATGAAGAATGTCTGCATTGCGAATCTCATCGAATAAAGAAGCATACAAATCAATAGTAGGTGCAGCGGAAGAATCATAAACACGTAGTGCAATAGCAAAAAGCCAAGATGACAATTTACTACGAGTTAGTATATATGCCAACATATCATTGCTATCCAATTAGTACGTATGCCAATATATCATTTCTTACTTTAATTCCATCTTCATAAGATTGATCAAATTCATAAACCCCATCATCAAGCATAGCCTCCTATACACATCAATCAGTTGAACCTTAGAAACCCATAAACAAAAACTCAGAAAGCCTAAACGATAACTCCTTCGAACTTCTTTTTTTGCTTTTTTGTTTTTTAATAAATAACATTAAATTATATTTTAAAAATGTAAAGCACACAGTCCTTGTGCCCCTCGAAGAAATTCAAACTTGGGCTCATTACTCGTCACATTATCTCTGTCATTAATTGTCTGGTTGATTTCTTCATCTGAAGCAACTGAATTATTCTCAATCTGAACAATTTCTTCAAAAGTAGTAACTAACTGTGAATCTGGACAATTTCTTGTTTTTCCTTCACTACGTCTTTGTGCTTGTACTTGCCTTTCTAACCTAAGAGTGTTTTGGTAACATTGGTTACTGATGGAAATTTAATTAAGAGTGTCTAGCTTTTCTGTTTTGACCCCTTTGAAACATCATTTGTAACAACTTGCAACATTTCAGCCTCATGTGTCAGATTACTCCACAAAAGTGACATGTAGGTATGAACCTTTTATTTTTCTTTAAGATTTCTCTTTGGACAGATCTGATCTCACCAATTTTCTGATCATTCGACTTAGAACATTCACCTTTGTAGCCAATACCTTGAAGATTCCCTTTAATCTTACCGATTTCTAGCAATTATTCTAATCGTTTTGTACCTCCATTTAGTATTCTTATTCCTTTTTTCGTACTGACCAACCTCAATTTTGTTTCACTAAGCTCATCTGATGTAGACAATAAGTTCCTCTTTAGATCTTGAATGATGTTCTTCATGAAGAGGTTTTCCTTCTTTAGCTTTTCATTTTTCTTGCATGTTTGCACCCATTTTGCATACATTAATTCATAGGCTTCATAGATATCTTCCTCTTTGTCATATGAACCACTGTCATCACTGTCATAATCTGAGATTGAGCTTTGAGCTGATTCGTTTGTGATTTTCTCAAAATTTTCTAATTTACTCAAGTTTTCGTGATCGGTTACTTCCTTCTTGGTTACTGTTAAGCAAGCGACTGGACTTTTGCTGTATAAAGCAACTAATGAAACATTATTCACAGCTTCTTCTTTACTAGCATACTCACTTCTAGATTCATTCTCACTTCAAGTGCTTGTATAGGATTTTCCTTTTCTCTTCTTCAAGGTGTTAGCATATATTGCTTGCACATGTCTGAAGCCTTGACACTGATGACATTAAATTTTCTTCACTTTTCTTTAGCTTTTTTAGTTTTAGCTTGTTTTTTTTTTAAGTTGTTGTTTAATGAACTCCCACTATTTAACCACTTGTTGAAATTTCTTATCAATAACTCCATGTCTTCATTCTTCTCATATTCATCTTTGAACATGACTTTACCAATCTCGGCTTGCAATGCCAATCTTTTGCTTTTCTCTTGATTATCTCTCAATAAATTCATCTCAAAGTTGGTAAAAATCCCAATTACCTTATCCAAAGACAATTCAGTGATATCATGGGCTTCTTCGTTGGCCGCAATTTTTCGTATGAACCTCAGAGGAAACGATCTAGTGTCTTCTTAACCAATTCAGGTTAGACTACTTCTTCCCGAGTTGATGTGTTTGGTTTGCTAAGTCACGCGATCTCTCATAGAAGTCTCTAATGGTTTCACTCTCATCCATCTTCAGCTCTTCAAATCTTATAGCCAACGTCTGAAATTTTGAGCCTATCACAGATTTCAATCTTTCATATATATTCTGCAAAGTATCCCTTATTTCTTTCGTTGATTCACAAGCTGATATCATAGCAAAACGACCTTCATCAACTATACTGAAGATGGCGTGCAGGGCTTGAGAATTTCCAAGCGCATGCATCTTTAAGCACTACTTCTCCGTTTTCATCAATCGTCACTGGATGTGTCCAGCCATTTAAAATTGTGTTTCACACTTTTGTTCCTTGTGCCTGAATGAATATTTTTATTAATGATTTTCACATAGGATAATTTGAACCATCTAAAAACGGTGGCCTAATGATTGATTCCCCTTCTCTTGATGTACCAAACTCTGATTCGGTGACCCGCTCTGATAACAACTGAAAATCCAAAGGAGTGTCATAGTTTTGCAAACTTTTTGATTTACTGCAGTTGTTTCTAGCATAATAAAAAACCAGAAAAATTAAACACATAAAAATAAATAGATCAACATCTGAGATTTATTAACGAAGTTCGACATACCTTGCCTAAGTCTACGGAGCCCTCACCTAGCTTAATTCTTTCACTAACGACAATAGTTTTATACAAGACTTTACTGAGTCAACACTACTCAACTCTTGACACTATCCCTTGTCCTCACAATCCGTGAAAGAATTTGACACCCAATAGTATGACCGCCTCTTACTAACCTCAACAGAGGATTTCTCAAATAATATTGAATAATAAAGAAACAATATAAACAACTCAAGTGATTAAACAAAATTTAACATAAACGAAAACACTTGAGAAAGAAAACAACTTCCCTAACAATGTAACTTCATCAATGAAAGATTAGGAAGTTGGCCACTAAGAAATTTGTTGTAATCCTCCAAACCGTCACTAGAGCATCCCACGCATAACAGGATAAAAATTGCTAACAAAAAACAAACATTTCTTCATCAAAACATTGTACACAATGAAGCTATAACCACACAAAACTTATGGAGTTTTCACCTAAATATCCAGCAATAACGACTGCCCATAATGGTCACACTGAAACCCAGAAAACACAGGAGTCACACACATACAATCTCTGGATTACTCACAATACCCTTCAGCCCACAAAGACGTGATCATTGACAGAAAAACCAGTAACAGGATGGGTTAATTATAAACGACATACCTAAAAAAGAATCACGACAAGACCCACTTATGAAGACATCATCGACACACCAGCCAAAAACCAGTCACAGCAAAAGACATACATGTCAGCTAGAAAAACATCAATGAGAACTACATAAGGAATAACCACGACCAAAGACTCAACTAACCAATGTAACTTGAATGAGGTTGAAGTATGGATTGAAATTGCCGAGCTGGGTTACGCAAAGACAAGAACAAAAACACAATTGCAACTCCAAAAACGTCAACAACACGAGACCAAGAAGTAGAGTTTTGGTAGAAGACCCATTCAGCTATATTTTCACGTAATACTCAAGGAGTTTTCACTCAATAGATTTCTTTCTCTATCCAATTAACAACCAATCTTATCCAAGATAGCTTATAATCAAATTAAACAGAAGATAACCATTATCAAATCCCATCTCAATTAGGATTTGAAACTAATCAAATCCAAATACCAAATAATGTCTAAATTAATAATAAGATACATAACATATATCTTAACAATAAGCAAATTGTTTTTTCCTCAACCAAACTGTGATTTTTTCATAAATAGAACAAAAACTATGTCCCTTGTATATAATAATTGGGAACTCTGTTTTTGACTATACTGAGATTAAAGCCTTTTTTCCTACCTTTTTCTCATTTCTTTCTTGGTAAAGCTAGAGAAAATTCTCCCAGTCTCTAATTCCTTTCCAATATTGTCATAAAAACCATTAACATTGCTTCCACTGATGACTGGGCCCAACACTTTCTCTGAACAACATATCAAAAGTTCGCTTTTATTTTTAACTCTTTTAAATCCCTGAATCTTTGATCCGTTTAATGCCTATTTTTCTTATGATCACAGCCATTAGAAGTTTCTTTTATCTTGGAAAACTTATCATAGAATCATGCCCACCTTTATCTCCTCATTGTCAATGTTAACACATTTCCAAAGTCGCATTTCCTGCTATAACATACTTTATAAAGTCATATCAAAGCTTCTGGCCAATAGATTAAAAGGCAACTTCCCTCAAATTATAGCCTAACTAATCTGCTTTCCTTAAAGAAAGGATAATAGGGACAATAATTTTTGATCCAAGAAATTCTTAATGATTATCATAGAGACCTAGGTTAAAAAGGGGTATTATTAAAGTGGATGCTTTTGATTTAATTCACTGGGATTTCATTCACAAAAGTATGTAATTAATTGGCTACCCACCCACCTTCCTCAACTAGATACTTGGATGCATTACAACTCTTACGTTTTCTATTCTAGTAAATGGTGGTGAAAGGACTGGTTGCTTAAATAAGGAGACCCCTTTTCCATTTATGTTTTTCATTATTGCATAAAATTCTCTCCCTTCTTTTAGATATTATTGAAAATGTGCCTCACTAAACTACCCATCTAAACTTTGCAGACGACTTGCTTTATGTTTTTGTCATATTGGTCCCTCCTCTGTCCTCTGTCCATATTCTTCTCTTTGCTTTAAAAAGATTTTGAACACCTTTCAAGTTTCTCTGTTGACCCTATCAAGAGTCAACTTTTTGTATTTGAACAACTTCCTTCTTTCCTTTAATTGCTAGGAATTGTCTGAAAATACTCCAAAGAAGTGGAAGATCCTCAGTTTCAATATCCATACTATAAAAAGGGTGTGGAATATTTGCTACAAATCTATACAATGTTAACATGCTCCTCTGTCTTCATTAAGAGTCATGAAGCTACAATGAATATTGAGGATCCAACCACCCAACAACCATTAATTACCCATCACTCAATAAATTATGTTCCAAACTAGGATCAAGTTGAACATTGTCAAGAAGTTTAATTTTACCATTGTTAGTTTTAACGCTACAGTGCCTTTTCTTTTAAATTCAATACTTATCACTAGCTCAGCTTCTGAGTATCATGAAGCTCAAAAAGTTTTTGATTTGAAAAGGATCTAGAGAGTTTATAGTAGGCCAGTTTCAATGGCTCAAAGAGATTATGGAGTCAATCATTGAGTTGAGTGGCAATAATCCTGAGTTATAGCAAATTCTCCAAGTATATCTATCTAGGAGAGGATCCTACTGTTTGTGTCAGTTATCCCACGAGAGGAATGTATATTTGTCATTGCCTATTTTACCACCGCCTTTTAGACTAAGTTTAACATAAGGCTCACTATAGATGGATAATAGAACAATTATGGGGTGTTTGGTTAGTGAGTTTGGGAAGGTATCAAAAGGTAAGGAAAAAAAACTTTTGGTTAATTATGTATTATCATTATATGAATAGCTTTTTGCATCTCACCTTTGAGGATTACTCGATACCCCCTACATATGAGATGAATGATTTTCATTCCTTAGTAAGAGGTAAGTGTGCGTGACAATTACTTTTTTTCTTTCTTTTTCAATTAAATATAATTTAAATATTATAATTAATTAATTAATTAAATTATAATTACTTAATTATATTTGTCTTTTTTTAGCAATTAAATATAGTTAATTAAAATATATTAAAATTTAATGTAAAATAAAATTTTAACAAATTTTTATTTCTCAATTTTTTAACAAAACAATTAGTATCAATGATAATGGTAATCATTCCTTTCTATTAACCAACCAACATAATTATAATATGATTATATCCATTATCATTTCTCACTATATTCATTCTCATTCTTATTATCATTCTCTCATATAAACCAATCGCTCCTTTAGCCTACCAAACTGTTAAACTTAGCATAAAATTTGCTGTAAAGATGTAACAAAGTTATTTCACAGGACCTACCAAAATTTTAACAAAGTCACTCATTTCATGAAAATTAAGGAAGGAACTACATCAACTAAAACAATAATCACAACCTAGTATGTAAATGTGCATACATACATACATATATCATTCTTATAGTATAACATATTCATCTCTTTCATAGTATAGATCCTGTTTGTGCATATTTTGCATACTCTACAACATTCTTATAGCATAGTTCGCCTTGACTAAACTTGGATATACAAATTAGAAGTTATCAAGCTTAAAGGAGTTGGCTTTTGTGATACCAACAACATATGGAACTCTTTTGTCTCTTTAGTCACAAGATCTGCTATAAATTTGGAGGGTTGATGATGGAAGTTTCGTTATAGAATTACTAGGAATTAAGTCATAATATACAAAAGAAGAAACATATGCTAATGGTACCACCAAGACAGTCATTTTTGTGCTTTTTCTTCTCTTTGTTGTCTCTGAAAGCATAATCATTGCTAAGAGTACGCACATTCATCTCTTTCAGGCCTCTACCACAGCTTTAGTTAGTTGAAACTTTTATGCTTATTTTTATTTGATATATAATTAACTGACGTAAATATAGAAGAGAAAGTAACCGTGAAGTGTGAGTTGGTACATGGAGTTGTGGAGGGAGAGACCTACTTCCTTGTTGCTCAGAAATTCTATTTCACTACAAGAAAAATGTCGTTTAGTGACAGAACTTATTGATGGAAATTCTGTCGGTAAGTCAAGTTAGCAACGGACTTTACTAATGGATAAAAGCGCCATAGAAATGATTATAAGTAACAATTCCCAATGAACAGCAGAAAGTCCATCGATAAATTTACCAATGGACAATTAATATTTCGTTAGTAAATATATGGTAGTTTTTATGCGGTTGACCGTCGATACATTTATCGATGGAATGATTCTATCCGTCAGAAAACTTACTGATGATTTGTTCATTTCTATCGGTAAGTTTGTTAAAACATTATCAACGGTTAAGTTTGTTCCGTCGGTAAGTGTACCAACGATTATTCTACTGTCGGTAATTTGGCAACATTCTGTTGATAATTACCGATAATTTGTTTTTTCATCAGTAAATAGGAATGATTTTACCAATAGAACCACAAATGTCCGTTGGTAAATCAGCCAAAAATTTTTTTAAAATATTCCATCAATATATTTAATTTGATGATGTTATGGTTAATGCATAATTTAAAAAGTTATGAAACTAATATAAAGTTAAAATATATTAATTGATAATAAAAACATTAAATTGTACATAATAAGTATTTGTAATTCAAATGCAAATGAAATGACCACAAGTACACTATTGATTTGGTGTAGTCGGATGCTTTGATTGGTGCGATGAGGTGCTACCCCTGCCCTTCAACTCATCCATCTCATTATGGAGTTAAGCTGTATACTCCATCAATGTCTGTACTGTGCTCCGAAGCTCTTGGACGTCATTGATTCTGGACCACCTATTAGATGCTGCTGTACTGGACGTAGATGATTGTGAATAACATGTATTCGCAAATGAACCTAAGCTGAATATCCTTCCACGATGGTCACTACCACTCACTGCATGAAGATAGGTTTGAGTCTCATCAACATCTTCAGACTGCTGAGACTGTCATTGAATGCTTTCTTGTATTTAATCCTATCAGAAGGCAATGCATATATTAGTAAGTAATAATGATTAGGCATTAATATTAAACCATAAATTTGACATAAATTTAGTTCTTTATAACGGTTATTGACGAAAGTCACACCTTCATGCTTCATAGTGTGAGTGTGCAAAAAGAGCTGACGGGTGTAGGCCTCAAGCCTATAGACTTTTCCTGCATAAGAATAAAATGTTATAAATGAACTAAAATTTATAAAAATTTTGGCAGAGTTTTCTCTATTTTTATGATATTTACCCCCTATTGAACAAAGAAAAGAAGTCAACAATACAACCATATATGCCACTAGACATTTATAACAATATTATTCTCCATAATACACATATTTTCGTTCTAAAATTCACACCTCAAATTCAAATGAAAAATAGCAGTAAAGAAATCAGAATATTAATGTACACTGTAGATACTTACAAGTCTCTCTGTATGCTCGTGGTGGGTAATAGATCCTCCCGTATGTACAGGAAGACTCTCTCCCCCCTGTCCTCCACGTCTGTTGGTAGAATTAAGCTCTGAAATGGACATTGTGTTGAGCCCTATTTTCTGAGTCCAACTCCTACTTGCTCTGACACCACAAAATGTTAGACCCCATTTGCGGAGTCTAACTATCCATACATAAATCATAATTGTCCACTCAAATTCATCCATACATAAATCATAAGTCATTACCAT
>JANZXR010000171.1:37074662-37094014 GCA_027575705.1 Erythroxylum echinodendron
CGCCACATATCAATGTGGCCTTCCTCATTATGATGAATGAGAGAAAGAAAACCACCAAAACCTCTTAACTCAAACTCATACAACGGGTGCCTGCAATCTATATCAGGAGGTATTAAAATCAAGCTAGGCTTCTCCTCAACCAAATCAAAACGAAGAATGGCTTTTGCAAGGGTTTTGAACCTGAACATACCATCAATCTCATAGTTCTCACACCTAGTTACGTACTTGACCTGCCAATGAAGAGCATGGTCTACAAGAGTTCCAGGTTGCGACTGACCCACCGACAGAATTTCCCATCGTAAGATGGGCAACTCCTTCCACGAATTCGTCTTCGACGAAAAAATCTCAACTTGTGTTCCTTCCATAATTTGCGTGGTTTCATGTCTGTGAAGTCTCAAAATCTTATACTCGTCCCTAGTACCATCATATCCGAAACCTAACCAATTAAGGGCATAATGCCTCCTCAACACTGGACTAGAAATTGCGAAATCTCTGCAGACCTTAGTGCAAGGGTTCCATAGCACGAACCCTTTATTCATCCAGGCTAAGCACAACAACCCATTACAAGAACCAATAACACTAACACCTCTCCTACCATCAAAGGGAAAATCAATCCTTCTCAACTCAACCCTCATGTTTTCACAGTCCAAGAACTGCAAAGAACGTGCAGAAGAGGACAGGACCACTCCCTCATGGTACCTTGTCCTGGAAACGTAATCCACTTGTTTCCTGACGAAAAACGAACTACCGATCTCAGAATCCCATTGCTTATAATCCTTTTTAAATCGCAGGAGTGTAGGTGCAGGAACCATTGTGAGGATGTGTGATATAAGATGCTGTGGAAGCGCCATCTCCTCCTATGTTCGTTTTGTTAGCCAACGCCCGTCAATGCACGGTATTGCACTATAATGCGTTTATATAAGAATCAAAATCCGGTGACATCTTCCTACTTGTGCTAGAGTTACAATTAAAAAGGAATTCCTAATGAAATTTGTAAATCCTACTCCTAAAAGAAATGACTAGCTAAAATTTTGTGATTAACTATAATCCCATTGATACTTAGAATTTGTTAAACTTTATCTCTCAACTACACACATTTCCGAGAGTAGTTCTAACATAACTCGGAAATGTTGGGGATGACAGTAGGAAACCTCAACTTACCACCACCTTCTTCATCGCTGAAAACGTTAACTTCTTTAGCAGTGCCGCACCGCCGTGACAGCAGAAAGACTAGCTCTTTTGACTTCATTGTTATCCTTTTTATGTCTTCCTGCCTCAACCGCCTTATAGTAATAGGATTGTAAAAGCAAAACAGGTGGACCCGATGTGTTGACTAAGGTTTAGTGTGTGAGCGTTGACTGTTCATTGAGATGTTTGCGGTCCGTAAAAAGAGATAAAGTAACTAAAAGGTTTATTGATTTAATAAATTATTAATTATTATATAAATAATTAAAAATATATTATTAGTCATATATTTTAAAATTATAAATAAAAAAATAAATTTAATAAATAAAATATTTCATAAAAATATATTCTTAATTATATTAATTAAAAATAAAATGGAAAATAATCCTTGTATTTAAAGTTACTAATGTAAAGTAAAATTTCTATCGCAGAAGCAGTTTCTTACTGCAACCCTCTTTTTGTTTATTAATTTTTGTGGTGGTATAGTATTTTTTTTCTAACTTCCGGTTGTTCACTACAGATCCGAATATGTGATTGCATTTGAAAACTACGGTAAATAAATACTTATCCTCACCACACCACACCATACCACAGATTTAAATGTGGCCACTCTATAGTCATTAGTCACTAGAAGGTTGCTAATATATTAGCTAAACTTGAAAATAATGATTTGGTAAGTACAACTTTCCACCAAGTTGCTTCAGGCATGAACTATCCAACTAACCAAATGGTTAGTTTATTTTAAAGCTTCTTAAGCCTGATAATGATATTGCTTCGCCTAGCATCTTTTTCAACCCCATTCGGCCTCGTACACACCCAAAAACAAAAATATCCTGATTACTACACCAAGAAAGGAAAACAAAAATGGCGAATACTAATAACTTGACAGTTATAGAAAACAGTAGCTTAAGAACGTATACTCTGACGCGAAATAAACGACAATTAAATTGAAGTGAGATATTTGGACCGACAAACTCATTTCATTACACGACTGCTGGAAAAAAATTGAAGTATCCCATTGTTACATAAAATATGATATTCTTAGTAATCTACTTTTAGATTGACAATTATAATCATATATTATATAAAGTTTTAAAGTATTTTTTGTAAATAAATAAATTATCAGTAAAAATTATGATATTTTATATTATAAACTAAAATTTATTTATTTTAAATATATTTTATTTATTAAATTAATTTTTATTTAAAATTTAATTATCAAACAATCTCATTGATTTCTAGAACTATAATGTGATTTATTGTCCAATATTAAGTTTGGAGGCTATATTTACACTCCTTCTTAACTATGGTTTATGCTTGTGACAAAGTAAGTATTCCAATAAAAAAGTTGTACAGGTACCCAACATGAGAGACAAATAATTGTTCTTATTTTAAATGGGTACGTTCAAAAGGACAAGTAAAGGAACAAATTGTTTTTTTTTCAAGTTTGTTACCTAAATTTAGAGTTTTTAAACATAAGTGAAAGATAAAGAAGTAAATATTCCCTGAAAATTTATTACAAGACCCCCAAACAATGGACACCAGATTTTTCGTGCCATTCTTTTGTGTTTCAACTTTGTCCTAATTATTTTTAACGGCATATTCACGTAGACCTAATATAAATATATAGATAAGATTTAAGATAGTATGGTAAAAATTGATTAAAGGATGTCTTCCCCAAGCAATGGCCCAGTTTGGTTTGTTAGTTGATCAGTCAAAAAATAGTTGATTGACCCAAATTAACTTATTGAATTTATAAAAAAACTGTTTAGGTTGTGTTGGTTATTGGCTGATTCAATCCGACCAGCTGATTTTGAAAAAGCTCTTTCATAGGAGCGTTTTCAGTTAATCAGCTGATAATTATTATTTTAATTTCGATGTTGCCCTCTTTGCTCTTGCCCTCCACTGATGCTCTTTCCTTGTCAAACTATTAACGTTGCTCTCCTCTTCAGTTACGTTAGTTTTGTCGGTAGTATCAACGCGTCGTTAGGTTGTTGTCAGACACAGGACGGTGGTGACAGAGCCACCAGTGACATGGCCATTCAATCACCAACAGGACAAGAAGTAAAAGGAAAACAAAGCAAAAAACAGATAAAATGAAAAAAAAAGAGAACCTTGTCTCGAAATCAATGGAATTAGAAGGTGAGATGGAAAGGGTTGCTCGATGAGTCCGTGTGGTTGTCGGAGAGCATCCAAAATGGAAGGGAAGCATATGCGAGAAATTGAATGTTCTTGAAAGGTCAGTTTTTTTTTTGTGTTTTGTTGGGGTTCTTACTGGATTGTGAGTGTTGATTCTTAATTCTTTTTAAGGTCTCGATTGGGTTTTTTATTCTGTCTTGTTGATCTTTTATTTATGTTCTTTTTAATATATGAGTTCTGCCTGTGTAATTTGTGTTTAGTAATTAATGGCACCGTGGATATTGAAATGAAATAATAATTTTTCATAATGTTTATGTTCTTTTTTACTTGGTCCAAAATATGAATTACAATACTTGCAATCTATGAAGTAAAAGAACTATTACTTTTTTTATTTTTGTTATTGTCTTTCTAGTGGTAGATCATGTCAAATTAGGTTCTTTTTTGGTCCGATTGGTTTGCTTATATTATGTATGCATTTCTTGTTTAGTGCCACATATTGGAAATTCGCTGCGGAGCAGCTTGCTAGAAAACTTCCCAACAAAGTGTTCGTTCATTGTAAGGAGGACCTTTTATTTTCAAATTTAGTAAAATTTTGGATCCATTCATCTAGTTTTGATGCTTATTTGGTTGAACTTGAAGGGAATTTGCTTTCTGTTGATGGTTATTTGTTATGTGAATTGAGATTGAGCTTCATTGATTGTAGGTAATGAAAGAAATATGTCTAAGTTGACAAGCTGAAAGGTATTACTTTTGATATTAGATCAGAACATTCAAATGGCTATGATCACGTTGTGTAATTGTCTTTATCCCTGCCAATTTCTCCGTTATGCAGGACAAATATTTTTGTTAATTCTTATTTCTTTTTATTACTTTCCAATTGTTACTGGTTCTAAAACTTCTTTCATAAGACCCTGTTGTCACATAGGAATTGGTTGCAGGCCTGTCAACTGTTTTGTGAGAGAAGGTAGATGTTAGCTTTCATACCTATAGTAAACCTCACCTGCAAATAGAAGTTTATTGCTCATATCTAGTGTTATTCAGGTCTCCTCTCTCTCCTCTCTCTCTCCCTTTAACTCAGACACAAAACAAGCATCCTTACAGTGTTGCAAGTAGACATGAAATTTGTTTGTTAGTCTTTGAACAAGCATAGTGAAATTCTAAATATCTTTCAAGTCAAAGATCATGTACAACATAGAGAAGGTGCAGATGTCATAGAACATATGATTAATCATTTTCACCTTTGGAAGCCATACAAGTCATCTCGCTAGAATCAAGGTTATGGTCAATCTATGAATAGGGGCGCCTTTAAGCTATCTACCGAATGGATCATCAAGTCGTACATAGAGTCAATAATATGGCAATTCATCGACATTCCTTTGCTCTCGGACACAAAAATGGTGACCCAATCACCAATTAATAGAAATTTTGGCTATTCTTTGAATCTAATGTACGTGGACACAAAAGTTAAATGAATACGAAAAATGCCAATTGGCATCCATCTATGAATTCTTCTTTATCCTGCAAGCATTTGAAATTTCAGATCGAAGATGAGAGAGTAAATAGTAATAGTAATGATTATTCTTTTGTGATTTGAATATTATGAGTTCGACATATAAAATCAGTCTGTAAAGTTACATATAATTGACGAAAGAGAAAGTTACGTATAGTTGAAATTCTCTAACCTTTGCAAAAGAGAACTTGTACAATAGTTTAAATGATGGCTTTTGTGTTATTTTTCATGTAATATGTTTTGTTTTTATTGATTTTAGTTTGGTTTTGGGGACTTAATCATTGGAAAGACTCAATAATTAAAGTATTGCAAAGTCTTATTCATATGTATATAAGATTATGATATATCAAATTTTAGATTGCATTTATCTCGAATTTTTTAAAAATTAAATCTCTTAAATTTAAACAAGTTATTTGCTTTTATATGTTTAACCTTGTATGTCAAGTGCAATTTTATATGAGGTGATTGACTATCTTCATTATAAATTTCTAACTAACAAATCCATAAAAAGTAAGCAACGTCTAAATTGGAAATTAAATAATAAAAAAATAAAATCAAGTGATTTTTGAATTAAAAAAATATAAATTAAAAAGGTTAAAATTAAGTAAATCATTCATCTGAATTAAAAAAAACTAGGTAAATGAAAATTTGATAAATAAGGATAATTTAATTTAAAATAAAATGATGCTTTAGGATCATTTTTAACATATAAATAAATAATATGATTGGTTCAAATATTTTAATAAAATTTTTGTTAAATTCTAAAATTTTAATAAATAATTGATTTATCTATAAAAAAATTCAAAATGAATATAAATTACAATATATACCAATAATTATTTTGTATATATTTAACCAATCATAGGACATATGTTATTCTTTTAAAAAGGAAGAAAATAGCATATACTTGAGTATGTATCTTAACATAATATTGTAGATGTATTAGATATTGTAATTTAGATTATACTACATTGAAAATAGAGTAATTATATTTTAATTAATATAGTCATAATTTCATAAATTTTATTATAATATTCATATCTTTATAACTTTTTTTAAAATTATTTCTTCATAAGTTATTTTACACAAACAACTAATATTAAACAGCTAATTTTACCTAACATTTCTAACAAATAGTTAATGCAATTCATTGATAAATTAAATAATAGCTAATTGCACTTGATTGCCAAATGGCCAGTAATGACCAGAAGCATTATTTTCCATCTTTTAAACGCTTTTTTATGTTTAGTCGTTGATAATGATAGTACTTAACAACGTTTTCAACTAAAGTTACTGGCCAAATCACCTGTACTTGAACAAATTAAATTAGTGGCTGCTATTTAATAAAGAGAACATTGCGTGCCAAATAGAGGGGAAAGAAGTCGTCGTCGTTTCCTTCCAGTCTCTGCTCCTTCATTTCGTTGAAAAAAGAATAAATATATAATTTACATAAAGTATGTTGTTCTTATTGCACATGCCATGTCCAAGTTAAGTTGACCATTTAACCCAGAGTCAGTGTCTGGCAATGACTCGAACAGAACTTATAGGAAGCAAAACTTAACTCCCAAAACAAACATATCCTTGATTACTACACCAACCGAAGAAAAATAAAAATTACGAATACTAATAACTTAACAGTTATAAAAACATATACTTGGAAGTAAGATATTAGACGGACAAACTCCTTCCATTACATGACTGCTGGAAACAGAGAAAATTGAAAGCAAACAACGTTATATACCATACTTATATTGCAGCAATTCCACCCCAGTTGGTAAGGAGAGTAGTAATGAACAAATGCCACTGTCAGGAAGACTTTTTGGCACTCTTTTAAACAGCTTTCCTCTATCATTAACTGTTTTTCTTGGTTGGTTTTGACAGGTTTTCAATTCCATTATTCACCTAGCTCTCTCAATCACTTCGGTCTTTTGTATTCTCTGGAACACCACACCAATACGCTGGATTTTATATAGCTCCACTTTATTACCTTGCAACCTGGCTGTTTTAAGATTCGTTAGCTTTACCTGAAACGACAACCAAATTGGTTCTTCCTTAAGCAAACTGTAATTGTTTCAAAAATAGAACGAAAACTATGTCCTTTATAGATAACAAATGGGAACTCTATTTCTGACCATACTGAGATTAAGGCCTATTTTCTCATCTCGTTTTTGGTAAAGCCAGAGAAAAATCTCCTACTCTCTAATTCCTTTCCAATATTATCATAAAAACCATTAACTTTACTTCCACTGATGACTTGGCCCAACCTTTCTCTGAACAAGATATCAAAAGTCCCTTTTTAACTTTTAACTCTTTTAAAGCCCCAAATCTTTTATCCGTTTAATACCCATTTTTCCAAAGTAGCCTGGATTGTCATTGATGTTGACCTGATCGACATGCTCACAGCCATTAGAGGTTTCTTTAATCTTGCAAAACTTATCATAGAATCAACTCCACCTTTGTCTCCCCATTCTCAATGTTAAACACATTTCCAAGGTCTCCTTTTCTGCTATAACATACTTAATAAAGTCATATTTCTGGCCAGCAGATTAAAAAGCGGCTTCCGTCAAATTATAACTTAACTAATCTGCTTTCCTTAAAGGAAGGATAACAGGGGACAATATTTTATGATCCAAGCAATTCTCAATGATTATCATAGAGACCTAGGGTAAAAAAGGGGTACTATTAAAGTGGATGCTTTTGATTTAATTCACTGGGATTTCATTCACAAAATCATGGAATTAATCGGCTACCCACAGACCTTACTACGTTTTCTATTCTAGTACATGGTGGTGAAAGGACTGGTTACTTACATAAGGAGGCACCTTATCCATTTATGTTTTTCATTATTGACCTCAAATTCTCTCGCTTCCTTTAGATCCTATCGAAAATGTGCCTCACTAAACTGCCCAACTAAACTTTCCAGATGGCTTGCTTTATGTTTTTCTCATGTTGGCCGCTCCTCTATCCAGATTCTCTTCTCTGCTTTAAAAAGAATTTGAACACCTTTCAAGTCTCTCTGCTGACCCTGTCAAGAATCAACTTTTTGTATCTGAAAAATGCTAGGATCTGTTTGAAGATGCTCCATAGAAGTGTTAAGGATACAACTGCCCACCAACCATTAATTGCCCAAAACTCAACAAATTATGTGTCAAACTAGAAACAAATTGAACATTGTCAAGAAGACTAATTTTATCACTGTTAGTGTTACACCATGGTGCCTTTTTTTAACTTGAATACTTTTGTTATCACTAGGATTGACCTTCAGCTTTTGAGTCTCATGAAGCTCCTTGAAAATGGATTCTGTTCTCATTTTATGATTAGAGCAACCATTACTAATGAATTACACTTCATTTGAAAATCATTACTATAACAATAAGTTATAAAAAGTTTACTTTCCTCAACATTTTCACCTACTGTAAAATTCTTCTGTTTATTCTCATACCTATAATCAACTTTCACAAGTCAAAATTTTTTGCAACAATGGCATTGAATACCACTTTCAGTTCTCTCTCAACCGATTGTCTTCGTCTGGGTCTACATATCCCTCATCAACAAAGTCCCGAAGATCTTGAGACTTGAGCAAAGTTTTCTTTTGAATGCTCCAAAAATGATAATTTTTCTCTTCAAAATTGGAATCAACAACATGGAGCATGAGCTTGTGGTTGCCGTGACTAAAGTTATTTTCTTTCTTTCTTTTTTTTTTTTGCTCACGTGTTTGTTGGAAGAGGAAGATAAAGAAAGTTTTTTTTTTGCTTACAGGTCTGGTTTAGGAAGAAAAAAGAACGGCTGAAATCTAAATGTGGGTTAGATTTTTCAAGTCTCAAAAATCTGAGATTAGATTAAGATTTTGGGCGGGTGCATGCTCCTTCTCTTACTTTTCAGTCTACACTCTCACTTTTCTATTAGTGACGTTACAATTACAAAACATATGGCCACGACTAAACTGATAAAAACATAACAGGAAAGAAATTAGTAGCCACCAAGGATTATGATCAATCAGTATTAACCTCATTGTCAGATGCCTATGCAGCTCTTGCATGGTTATTTCAACCTTAGTTTCAGTTTCAACTATAGAACCAACAACTTATAGCCGCAGATCAAGAGGTGTTGATGTTGGGAATTAATTTAAATTGTAGAGCTGCTAAAATTTCTTTTGCATAGGTCTTTAGTTTGTTTTTAATCTTATCTTATATATGTTCTTATATATTTTTTTAAAAAACTTTAATGTGATATTAAAGCTCTCAAAGATCTTGAGAGACTTGTGAGTGATTAAGAGAGAATCTTAAGAACAAAGAAGGGCCATGAGAAATCAAGAAAATGAAAAGATGGTGGAGGGAGCCTATCTAGCAAAGGTTCCATCATCAAAGAACAAAGGAAACATTCCTCAATATACCCATTGTGAAAAGTTTGGTCATGAAGAGAAAGATTGATAGTATAAAGAGAAGATTCAATGCTTTAGGTGTAAACGATTTGAACATTTGAAAAAGGATTGCAAGTTTAACTATGAAGAACAAGCAAATATAGTGTAAGTGATTGAAGAAGATAATCTCTTCTAGTTGGTGAGAAGTGCAACAAGATGCATCATAGAGAGAAGTGCTTTATGGAGATAAGTGATGAGAGAAGTGTTTGTGTTAAATAATAGAGAGATTGCTCTAAAGAAAAGAATTGTGGAGAGAAGTGCTCTATCCCGTGCAAGTTTTCTTTTTTTTTTTACAATTTTGAATTAAGGAGAAATATTGGGAATTAATTCAGAATTGTGTAGTTGTTAAAATTCCTTTTAAATAGGCCTTTAGTTTGTTTTTAATATTATCTTATATATGTTCTTTTTTTAAAAACTTCAACGAAAAAATTAGAACTCTGATACCAATTTGTTAGAGAACAGAGGAAAAAAGACAAACAAAACAGAGGAGTAATTAAAGATACTACATAAACTTATTGCCTTTTCACCCAAAATAAAACCAATAGTTTAGCTACTTAAATATATACTCAAAGTAAACCAACTAAGCTAAAACCAAGCAACTAATTAGGAAGTGGGTAAATAGCCTACGTACATCAATGTCACTACTTAATAGAAAGTAAACATTCTATTTGACTAAGAAGTTACGAAAACCACTAACAACTAACTAACAATTTTGAAGCATTTGCTAACACTCCCCCAGTACAAGAAAATTACCGATTGTCGACGGATCATTATTGATGGAAATAATACCATAGAAAATTAGCGATAGAAAATCAAATTTTGTCTGTAACATTTTCATAAGAAATGGTAATTTGCGACTGACAAAATATTAGTCGGTAAAGCTGGAGGGAAATTATCCTAGTAATTTTTGAGACGGAATATAGCAACGGAATAGGAATCACCGTCGGTATAAGAGGTGCAAATGATAGGCGGCAAAATAAGCATTGTATTCAGTTGTTACAATTGAAAGTTAAACATCATCGTTTGTTTTATCTTCAACGTTTTTAGTAAAACATAAACGAAATCGTTTGGCGGCAAGGTTTTTTGGGATAAATCAGCGATAACATTTATTGATGAATTAATTTTCCATCAATAAAGTCAAACGACATTGATAGAGCTCTTAAATTTATTGTAAAACGAAGTCTTTTGATAGTTATAAAAACCTAACACATGAAGCCCCCCTGTCGTCTTCTTTGGGTTTTTAATTCTTTCGTTTTCTCCTCCATGATTAAAGTTTTCGATTCTTTTGTTTTTCAGTGGCTTTTGGTGGCCCTGCATCTATTGTTTTTGTCCTTGTTGTCCTTCTATTCGGTGGCTTTTGTTGTCTTCTTCCATCGCCCGGAATCATCGTTGTCTTTGTTTAATCGTTGGTTAAGGTAAGTGGTCCATCTAATTTTATAGTGACATTATTGTATTTGGGTTTTGTGTACTACTTTGATTGTATGGGATTTTGTTTCTTTTTTGCTTCATCATATAGTTGGGATGGTGATTTGTGATTTGTGTTTTTTGCCGGTGACATTGTGATGGTGATTTGGTTTAATTGTCTTCGTTTTTATAGAGGAGATTGAATTTGAGAGATTTATGGAAATGGAATTTCGGAGCTCGAGTTTTTTTTATTTGGTAGTGAAATATGAGTTGAGGTTTGAATTATTGATTTGAATACTTTTATTTTTAATTTTTATTCCGAGTTTAAATTTATGATTCATCCAATAATTGTTGATAAATGTGAAATGGAAAATTTTCAGGGAGTGTTATTTTTTTAATTTCTATTTGAATATTTGTTTTGTTTGGACAAAGGTGCAAATTAAATGGTGTTGGGTGGATATTTTTGGACTTGTAATACTGTCGCTTGCAACCAAATTAATACCAACTCTAGCAATAAAAATGTAGTTAGTGAAGAGTTGAGATCATTTCCATGAGGAATTCTAATGGCAAATGTTATACGAGTTGAAAACTAAAACAAAGTGTGGGGGTTTAATTAATGTAAATTTAAGAAATTAAAATTGGCATAAATTAAAAATTAACAAAAATAATTAGCTATGAAAATTTAGTAAACAAACCTTAGTTTTCAGTCACCTACTTTATCAAACTAATATAGATTCTCCATATAAAACTTAGTCCATTAACAAACATTCATTGGGTAATGTTTTCTTGTAATATTAACTGAATAGAAACATATATTTTAAACATTCTTATTAGCCAACAGCTTAGATATGATCTTAAGTTTAATTGATTAATAGCTTTAAGAACTAAGAAACCAATGAATAATACAACATACGTACAACATACATTTAATCAAGTTAAGCGTCTTTTCAGAATTTCCAAACTCTAACGTAAATAAGGTAATTTTAATTGCCACTTTAGATTAGCAAGATTGAACGTCAAATCCTACGAATCTGGCGATAAATTAAACAAATCAATTCCTAGTTGCACATTCTAGAAATCAATCAATTCAATTATAAAAAGCAATTTGGAAGACATTTAATTTTCATCATTGAAATAAACATTATTTAAAAATTTCACACATACTAGATGATAACATAGGTCCCTTCAACTAAGAAGAAGAATTTAGCTACTGACAATAAAAGTAAAAACCTACAGAAGAATAGTCAAATACAAAGTCTCCATCTCTGGTCTTTTTCCAGAAAAATATAAAAAATCCTAAAAACTAGAAAACTATTATAGAAAATGTAAAATCTAAAAATTGCCTCCCAACGTTAACAGTGAATCCTTTTAATGATTTTCAATCTCCTCCCTCTTCCCTCCTATCGTAATCTTCAGCAAATAAACTCCCTACATATTTAGGTCGCAGATCCCCATCAGTAAGGCAATAACTTGATTCTCAAAATCATGAAGATTTTAGGTGGATCAAATCTGATTTCAAATCAGAATCTGCAGATAAGCTTTTTCCTTGCACGTGTCCACGCTTAGTCAATTATATTTCTGCCAGTTGTGAATTCGAATTATCTTTACTTTCCTTGCATCTTTTTGATCCAACTTCATCTTTTATACGTTGAAAATCATTTGAGAATAATTAAGAAACAAGTCCATTAATTTTGAATAATAATTTCAATACATTAAAGAGATTTATCCCCAAAATTAGCATAAAAATAAAAACTTAACAAATTCCCCCACACCAGACCTTTGCTTGTCCTCGAGCAAATATTCTAAACCACTACACTCTATCAATTCGTCCTTCGTAAGATTAATTGCACACAATCTGCTAAACTTGGGCCAACAAAACTTAGGTTGCAACACATATGATAATTACTTTTCACTGATACAAATAAACAAAGTCAAATTAAAAAATTCTTGTTCAAAGGTAAGTATGAAACCAAGGTAAATTCTTCTCATAGATTTCTCTCTTTATGCTCAAGTGTTTAAGGTTAAAGTGTTTCCCTCAAATCTCCCTCTAGGAGATTACACTACCATAGGCTTGCAAATTTACCTATTATCATTCTTTCGAATTAAATGAGCTTATAGATCAGAAGGACTTTAGTATGGGTTATAACGGGGCTGGTTTCAAGGGTAAGGTAAAAATGGAAAACAGTTAATCACAAGCATTCACAAAGTACCAAGTAAAAGGGACAACTAACAACAAATTCTGAGATAAACATATGAATACAATGGACTGCAACTACTTATTACTAACTAATGTTACTATGCTTTATATTTTTTCATATTTTTTCTTTTCTCTTTCTCTTTTTATTATTTTTCCTTTTTTTGAATAAAACAACAATAGTAGCATATATCAACAAAACATGAGTATAAGTACCTTTAAAAATATCTCAGAATATAATATAAGAACAAACGTCCCTAAATTATACACATTAAATGCTTACTTAGTACTTCATTAAACTTGTGACAGGGTAAGGCTAAAGGGTTTTTGGATTTCAATGTAAGGTGATTAATTTAAAAACATACAGGATTAAAGGCTCAAAGGGGTTTGTAAGGGAAAATTTGGCTCGGTGGGTCATTTAAGCTAAAGGGTTTAAAATAAAGAAGACCTTAATCATTTCCATAAACCATGTAGTCAAACAAATTCAATCTGGTTCAGTGCAAGTTCTGAAGGCAAGTCCTAATTAGAGGAGCATCACATAATACAAGAAAATAGAATGACATAAAGATGACGTCATTAAGGCTCAAATCCACTCACAGGTTTAATTCAAGAGTTCACCTTAATTCCACATATTACCTAATCACTTAAATGTCAAACTTTGACTAAGTGTACAAGACTAGTTTTTGCAATTAATCAGCATGGTTCACCTTAGACTCACATAACCCAGTTTAATTTCATGCACACCCTCAATCTCATCCAACCTATGACAAAACTTTATGGCTCAACACACGACACAAGCATGCAAAGAACAAAAAGAATTTAAAGAAAAGATGATTAAAAAAAGCAAGAACATATAGTCACACACATGTATTCCATATCTTTCCCCCACACCTAACCAACATTGTCCTCAATGTTATGACATAAGATTAAAGAAGCAAAAATAGAAAAGAAGAAATAAAAGAATGCTTCTTAATTTTTTTAAAGTCCGAAATCATGGTGTTCATGGGTGAGGAGGTTGGAATCCTTAATACTCCCAATATGCTATCAAATTATGCTCTATTTGGTGCATTCATTGTTCTAGTCGATTGAGACGGTCGTCCAAATCGGCTTGGAAAGGTTGGTGGCTACGCGGTGCAACTGTTACAACCTGACTTCTTATAGTTGGATGCAGATTGAAAGGGATAGTTGGACCCGGATTAGTGAAAGATATCCGTCTATGACTTAGGTCCACGATTCCAATCCTGTACAAACATTCTATATCCAAGGTATCTATAGCACAAGCCACAATGATGTCAGTATTGTTAGGGTCCAATAAATCCAAATTAATGGCTAATTGCGTGATGTAGGATCCTAATATCAAAGGTTTAGATTTTTTATTCAACACAGATTGAAATTGCGTTAGAAACCAAAAACTTAAATTAACAGGAATTTTTCTATCCATACACCACAAAAAGTAAAATTCAAATTTAGAAAGTGTTCTCGTGGGATCTCGACGCCTTAAAAAATTATATGCCAAGAGTCGATTAATAATTTTTAAAATAGGATTTTTCAAATACGAACTCGTAGAGACACTAGTGTTATACGGATTAGGGTCTACGGACCATTGAGTCCACAATTAAGATGCATTAAAATCATCATGATAATCATATCAGGAAATGACTCATCTTTAACATAATTGGCTGAAACAAAACCCATGGCCACGTTAAAATCAACAATAGACAAAGCATATTCCTTTCCCATAAGTCTAAATTCTACGATTCCTTTAGTAAAAAAATCAAAGTCTTCACGAGAATTAAATTGGAATGTGCTTTAAAATTCTCTTGTTAGTTTGACATATGCATGGCAGTAAATTTTAGCAAACACATTCCAACAAATTGGTCTCATCATTTGTTCAAAGGAATCATGAACTTGTAAGGATTGAAGAGTATATTAAACACATACTTATAAGGATACATTTTGCGTTGGATGAACTGTTGAAATTGGTCATTGTCTTCCAGGAATCGAAAAGAAGTAAAGCCTTCACTTCTTGAGTTCTATTGGCTACGGGTCTCCACTTTTTTACCTTTCCTTGTTTGATTCCATGTTTAGGGGCCTTGTGTTGGTGTCGAAAGTGGAGGTACTAATGGGGTTGATGTTGCAGCCGTGGTTGACGTCGTGGTGGTGCTTAATGGAGGTTAGGTGGATGCCAAATGTGCAATGGGATAGGCTATAATTTGTGAATCACTCTTCTTTCTTGGCATGATTTCAAACTTGGTGAATACTCGATCCTAGACTTGAAATAAAGAACACAAAACCAACAAGTGTTGCTTTGGTAATATATGGGTTATAGTAGAGAAGGTGTGAAAAGGGTGGGCTTTATGTTAAAATGAGGTGGGTGTTAACAGGTATGATGAAATTTCAAGGTGACTGAAAGTGGAAGTAAGAAATAAGTGAAGGAGAGACTTAAAATTAGGGTGGGGGCGGTAAAATTTAGTAATGGAGGCGTGAACGAGAAATTTTTTTCTTTCTTTAATAATAAAATTGCAGATATTAAAAGAACAATTGGAAATGTTAAATGAAATGAAATGAATTTGTAACTGAAATAAAACAACTTAACAAAATAAAATAAAATGAGAACTATTAAAAATAAATATAAACTAAAACTGAAATGGAACCTGAAATTTTTGGGTTTTCCCCAAATATGCTTCTTTTAAGTTATTAGCTAGATTTGTGTATTGACTTACCTGATAAGAGATAGGTTGGGTTTACCAGCTTTATCCCTTCTATATGCTCGACTGGATAGTTTTCATAATATAGCTTCAAACAGTGTCTATTAACTTTAAATAACTTGGATGTATCTAAACTTTGAATTTCTACCGCCCCATTAGGAAAAAGTTAGTAACAATAAATGGCCCGAGCCAATGAGATCGTAATTTCCCTGGATAAAGAAGAACTTCTTGTCCTATTGAAAATTTTTTCCGAGAAATCATTTTATCATGAAAAGCTTTAGTTTTTTCCTTATAAATTTTTGCATTTTCATACGCTTCATTGCAGATCTCTTCTAACTTTTGCAATTGCAACTTCCTATTGTTACTAACGTCTACTTGATCCATATTCAACTGCTTCATAGCCTAATAGGCTCTATGTTCTATGTCCATATGTAAATGACAAGGCTACTAAAAACTAACCTTATGGTGACATACCTATTAAAGTTTTGTAAGCAGTCTGGTATGCCTACAAGGCATCATCTAATCGTAAGCTCCAATCTTTTCTGTTCAAATTCATCACTTTTCTAGTATGGACGTGATCTCTCTATTGGACACTTCAGCTTGTCCACTTGTCTGAGGATGATAGGCTGTAGAAACCTGGTGTACGATATCACATCTCTTCATCAAAGCCTTAAAAATCTTATTGCAAAAATGGGTCCTTCGATCACTAATGATAGCTCGAGGCATTCCAAACCTGACAAAAATGTTAAATTTAAAAAAATCTATAACAGTTTTAGCATCGTCAGACAAAGTAGCCTTAGCTTCAAACCATTTCTAAATGTAAGCCACAGCAAGCAAAATATAATTCTTACCAAAGGAAGAAGGAAAAGGACCCATAAAGTCTATTCCTTAGACATAAAAAATCTCACATACCAGGATGTTAGTAAGTGGCATTTGATCTCTCGATCCCAAGCTACTTGTTCTTTGACAACAATCACAAGACTTGCAAAACATGTAAGAATTATAAAATAGCTTAGGCCAAAATAATCCACATTCAAGAATTTTTCGAGCTGTTCTTTTGGGGCCAAAATGTCCCTCACACATAGATGAATGACAGAAATTTAATATGGAAGGAATTTCATCATCTATAACACATCTTCTAACAATCTGATCAACACAAAATTTCCAAAGATACGGTTCATCCCAAATGTAATATTTACCCTCTTATTTAATTTTGTCTTTTTCAACTTTAGATAAATCACTAGGTAAGGACTTAGTTAATAAGAAATTAATTATGTTAGCATACCATGGAATTACCTGTTATATTGTGAAGAGACTTTCATCTTGAAATTCGTCTTGGATAACATCAGATGCATTAGTTGGAATGATCCAGCTAAGATGATCGGCCACTAAATTTTCAGCTCATTTCTTGTCGTGTATTTCCAAATCGAATTCTTGGAGAAGTAAGATCTATCGAATCAATCTCGGTTTTACTTCTTTCTTAGTCACCAAATATTTTAGAGCTGTATGGTCTGAATAAATGATCACCTTCGTGCCCCGTAAGTAGGACTGAAACTTTTCCAACTTAAAAACTACAGCAAAAAACTCTCTCTGTCGTGGAATAATTCTCCTAAGCATCGTTAAGTGTCATGGAAGCATAGTAGATGACATGAGGTACCTTGTCCACTTTTTGACCCAATACTACTCCGACTGCATAGTCCGAATAATTGCACATTAGCTCAAATGGAATATCCCATTTCGATGGTTGAATAACCAGAGCTATGTAGCGTAGTTTCTTGAGTTCATCAAATGCAATCTTGCATAGCTCATCAAAATCAAACTTCACATCCTTTTAGAGTAGTCTACATATGGGTTGCATAACCTTTGAAAAATCCTTGATAAATCATGGATAGAATCCTGAATGACTAAGAAAAGAACAAACTTTCCTCACAGTCGTAGGGTAAGATAAAGATCGAATAATATCTATCTTAGCTTTATTGACTTCAATTCTCTTAGAAGAGAACGTATGACCCAAAATTATGCCTTGATTAATCATGAAATGACACTTTTCATAATTTAAAACCAAATTAGTCTCAATGCAATGTTTAAGCACTTTTTCAAGTTCGATAGTGCATGTTTCAAGAGACTCTCCATAAACCGTGAAATCATCCATAAAAACTTCCATACAATCCTCTACAAGGTTCAAGAAAATACTTACTACACACCTTTGAAATACATTGGCATGTTACATAACCCAAATGGCATTCTTCGGTAAGCATAGGTGCCAAATGGACATGTGAAGGTTGTTTTCTCCTGGTCTTCAAGTGCAACCAAAATCTAGTGATACCCTGAATAACCATCTAAATAGCAATAGTGAGATTTATCTGCAAGTCTTTCAAGTATTTGATTAATAAACAGAAGCAAAAAATGATCTTTTCTAGTAATCAAATTTAGCTTCCTATAATCTACGCAAACTCTCCACCTATTTTGAACACAAGTAGATATTAACTCACCATCACTATTGTCTATCATAGTTACCCCAATTTTCTTCGGAACTACCTGGATCGGACTTACCTAGTTGCTATCTGAAATTGAATAAATGATTCCAGTGTCAAGAAGCTTCAAGATTTACTTTTTCACCACTTCCATCATAGGTAGGTTTAAAAGACATTGGGGTAGTCTCATCTCCTTGGATTCATCTTTCATCAATATTTGATGCATACAATTGGTGGGACTAATGCCCTTTAAATCTGCCACTGTCCAATCGAAAGCCTTCTTATGCTTCCTTAGCACTTGAATCAGTTGATTTTCCTACACAAGAGTAAGTTTATTAGAAATTATGACAGGTAACGTGTCTTTCTCACCCAAAAAGATGTATTTTAAATAGCTAGGCAAACTCTTCAACTCCAGTGTTAGTGGCTGGATTAAAGATGGTAGGAGCTTGGAGCTATTGTGTGACAGCTCCACATATGGCAGTTACTTCTCCAACTGATTGGATTTCTCCAATTGACAAAACAACACCTCCAATTTGTTATTGGGCAAACACGATTCTTGATGGCTTGCCACTGTGATGCATCTCCCATCTCCAAGATTGTTTCATGTTCATCTCTTCCACTCAATAATGAATTTTCCTGCACCCATGTGTCAATAAAATCCACAGAAACAACAAGTTGTTCATCATCTGGAAATTTTATGGCGTTGTATATATTGAATTTAATTAGTTCACCATCAATTTTCATAGTCAATGACCCATTATGAACATCATTTTTTTAGTGATTTTTAAGAATGACCTTCCAAATAAAATTGGGGTTTAAGAAGAAGCATCATCACTCCCCATATGTAAAATATAAAAATCACCTGGAAAAAGCATATCCCCCACTTGAACTACAATGTCCTCTAACACGCCCTTTGGATAAGCATTTGAATGATCTGCTAATTGAGTCACTATATTAATTTCCTTGAGAGGTCCCATATTTAAAGACTTATAAACATCATAAGGTATGACATTTATGGACGCACCCAAATCTAACATAGCTGAAGTAAATCACACGTTAGAAAAGACTTTAAGTTCAAGAAACTAGATACACAAGAAGGAGGGGTTGAATGGTGTATCCTCCTTTTTCTAATATAAAATCTCGAAAAGAAAACTTTTCTTTCTTATTAGAAGAATATTACAACTGATTACGTAGATAAATCACTAATCATTTCTCTAAGAATTTTAACAATAAAGTAAGCAAAAGTAAGAGTAGAGAATAGACAATGCGATTTTTATACTGGTTCACCCCAAACTGTGGGCTACGTCCAGTCCTCAGA
>JANZXR010000171.1:37094114-37107951 GCA_027575705.1 Erythroxylum echinodendron
TATCTTGGGATTATGAGATATGGATATATTGTGGTTTGAAATGCCTTTATGGCTTTGTGACAACTCTTATATTTGATAGTAATGACCTATGATTTATGTATGGATGAATTTGAGTGGACAATTATAATTTATCTATGGATAGTTAGACTCCGAAAATGGGGTCTAATATTTGTGGTATCAGAGCAAGTGGGAGTTGGACTCCGAAAATGGGGCCTAACACACCAGCTGCATAGCTTAGTCATTTTGTATGAATTAGATACTTATTGTTGTAGATAATAATTTTTTAAATATCAATTAAGGTAATTTTTACTTTATATTTTCAATTAATTTACTCTTTAGATAAATTAAATATAGAAATAATTCAAAATATTATCAAAAGCTAACTGTAGAAATTAATTATCAGTCATAAGAGTATTAATCAAAATTAAAAATACAAATTAAATATAGGAAAATATTAAAAAATAATATCCCTGAATTTACTGAATATTTACTGTCGCTAACTTTGCGATGAAAATTTAGTAACAAACTTACTGATAGAATACAAGATGTCGTCGCTAATGTTTCTGACAGTTTTCTTGAATATTTACTATCGCTAACTTTGCAATGAAAATTTTGAATTCTATCAGTAAATTTACTGACGAAAGTGTCATATTCTATCACCAAATTTAACGGCAGACAACACTTCCATCGATAAAGTTATTGAAAAAATTTATAATTTCTGTCGCTAAATATTACCAATGGCCATTTCTCTGATGTCTCTACTCGTTGGTAATTTTCGTTACTGAATTCACTTTTCGATGAAAATCCTTCATTTTCGTCAGTAATTTCTGTCGCTAAACCTCATTTTTCTTGTAGTGGCCCTTGCTTCAAAATTTTATAGATAGATTACTTTTCTCCTACTATATTGCATTTCTCATCACCATCTTCAAATTTGTTAATGCACATTATCCTCAACTTATAGATGTTGGAGAACATCTCTCCATGATACACTTCTCACCAACAACTTTAGAAAAGAGTTTCTTCTTATGCCACTTATGTCATGTTTGTTTCTTCTTCATTTTGAAATCTGTAGTTTTTTGTTAATGCCCAAACCTCTTGCACTTGGAGCAAACTTATGTCCATTGTCAATTAAATCAAGTTATTTGGTGAAGAATTTCTTACTCAAAGAGTTGTAGACAAGCTTCTTATGACACTTCTCGAAAGTTACGAGTTAAAAAATTCATCTTTCGAAGTTGCTAAAGATCTATCAGATATAACCTTATTAGAGTTACTAGAGAAAAATAATGAGGGACGGAGAAAATGGTGATAAGTTCGAAGGAGCATACATGGTTAAGAATTTCTCTTCAAAGCGTAAAAGTAAAATTCTCCAACATGCAAATTGTAAGAAGTCTCAGCCATGAAGAGAAGGATTGTTGGCATAAAGGAAAACCACAGTGCTTCAAGTGTAAGAGGTTTGGGCATTTACAAAAAGACTGTAGCAAAATGAAGAAGAAATAACAAGACACAATAAGAAACTCTTTTTTATAATTGTTGGTGAGAAGTACGTCATAGAGAGATCCATGAAATTTTGAAGCAAGGGGGAGTGTTTGTTGGATCACTTATGGCCCGGGAATGCACAATGCGCAGTGGAATGGACCATAGGACTTTGGGTCTTGTGCCTTGGTTAACCAAATTTTCACAACAAGAAATGTACGGAATTACCTCTTAAAGCACAAAGATTGGGATTCATTTCAAATATCTTGACGTTGCAGCTCGTGAACGTCCTCTACTAGTATCCACAAGAGGATGAATGATCCAGACAGCGGCTAATGTGTGTTAGCACATTCTAAAACACTTTAGAATGCCGCATAATTTTTCTCTCAATAAAAGGAATGAGTGGCTAGGTAGCTAGGGCTTTTCGTGTGTATTCTAATGAGACATAAGCCCTCTATTTATAGAGAAGCGTTTATCCCTATTTCTTGTGGGAATAGGGCCATCCTATTTTAATAGGAATAAGAATATCATAATCCTAAACCCATTAGCATTATGAAAGCCCAATAAGTTTCAGCCCATATTATATCTTATATAATAAAAGCTTGATAACTTAATTCAATCTAACCCAATAAATATATCCACATATATTTATTCAGTGCCTAATAAATTAGGCCCAAGAGAATAAGCCCAAATCACATCACTCTTTGTATGTGACCCTGTAGGCTCATTTGATGTTGGCAATGGGCTTGATCACACTTCAAGGCCCATAAGTCATAAGTGGCCTCTAGCAAGACATTATGGCTACCTAAATTAAATGAGGATCGGTAATCTGATTTACCCTATAACCATGGTTACAAACTTAGTCCTTTTGTAACACAATATCAAGATTAATCATAAGGCATGGTACATATCAACCTTTGATTAATCATAGTTTCTTGATTCCCAAGTTTACTCACTATAACAATTGGCATTGATAACTCCTCATCAATTTATTTGAGCACGACCCGCATTTCTTCAGTCAAACTTAGCAAGATGCCCAAATGATATCTCTCTCATTTAAGAGGTACAAATCTCATCTATGTCATTCACATCCCTCCATATGATTCATTTAATGTCCAACATAAGACTACTTGTTATTCGGTGAAAGATAACTTAGTCTAATGTCAAAACACTGAATTCCTCATGTAAGGAACTATGATGACTTCAGGTCAAAAGAATAAAGTCAAACCATATTGAGAATCACTAATGACATGAAACCATGTAGTATTCTCTCTGTGGGTCGGTCTAATATATATTCTCTAACATATATTTATATATCTGATTTGATAACTCATATCCATGATCAGTAAAACGTGATCATCAATTAGAACACATAATAGCCTTAATTCATTATTGTTCCACCAATAATGATCGATCAGGGATAGTTTAGAATAGTATTGTAATGCTTATAGTTTTACTATCAAGTCACATACTTGATGACATAAGCCTAATACTATTCATAGAATGTAAATCACATTACATAAACAATATACATGCATATATAAAAGAATACCTCATAATATATAAATAATAAGTCAGAATGTCAGTACAAAAGTCACATATGACCATAAGCCTAGGGCATATTACTAGCATTGTTCGCAAATGCTTCAAAATTGTTCGTTAGTTATGAGTGGGTTTCGTAACTTCTTGGTTAAATAACATGTTTATTTTCTATTAAGTAGTGATAGTGATGTACATAGGCTATTTACCCACTTTCTAGTTAGTTGCTTATTTTTAGCTTATAGTTTTAGCTTAGCTGGTTTACTTTGAGTTTATTTAAGTAGCTAAACTATTGGTTTTATTTTGAGTGAAAAGATAACAAGTTTGTGCAGTATCTTTAATTACTCCTCTACTTTATTTGTTTTTTTCCTCTGTTCCCCAACAATTGAGTCATTCTAGTCCCCAACAGGTGGCTAGGTTATTATTCTTTATATCTCTAATTCCTTTAAAAACTACATTATTTTTTACCGAGTTTTTAAGTAGACATGTTAGGGTTTAAGCAAGTTGGGCTTTTTGATGATGTATGCTTTTATTCCTTTTTTGCCATATTAGTTAAACTAAGCAGGCAAAAGCAGTTTCAATCAAGGCTTTATCAACTTCGTCTTTGTTTGTAGTAACCTTCCGCATTGTAAAATCATATATACCTTATTTCTTTATGTAAAGTGTAGGGTCATTCTCACTCCTTTATGAAGCAATTTTATACGAAGTAGTTGTCAATCTTACTGTACCAAGATTGAGGGTTTGATTTAATTTAACCTATAAAAGCCTTTTTCAACTTATAAAATTTGGCCTCTTTTCCTTCAAAACCTTATGGTTGAATAATATACACTTCACCATATAATTCTCCAAAGTAGATATAACATTAGACTGATAAATAGGAAAATGAAATTGTGCAGTCAATGCTAATATAATTTCTATAATTTTAAAATGAGCCACCGGAGAGAAAGTGTCTTTTAAATCAATATTGTATCTTTACGCATACGCTTTTTTCTAAGTCGTGTTTTATGCTTTTATAAACTTTTGTCCATGTCGTACCTTGTCTTAAACACCCATTTAAAACTAAAACATTTTTTTCCGTCAATTAGATCCACTAACTCCTAATTTTAATGTTTATTTATTTTCATAAACTCTTCTTTCATTGTATCTTGCCATAATTTTTCTTTAACAACATTCTCAAAAGTTATAGATTCAGAATCAAAAACAAATCAAAACGAGTACTCAAAATTTCAATTACAGTCACTTCATAATCTTTCAATGAAGCAAGCCTTTTTCAAACACGACAAAAATCTTCTTCTTCATTAATTTCGGTAGCTATTTGTGGAGTTTTAGTAGCTAATTTTTCAGATGATAAAGCTTAAGATGATGAAGTTAAGGAGCTTAGTGAAGTTGAGGACAAACTTAATTGATTGGTGTCACTACTTAGACCATTTTCCCAACAAATGGAATCCAAATTTCAATCTTTCTGCCATCATTTTTCTAATTCCAGCTTACTTCCTCATCAAATATTACATTTCTACTAACAACCAACTTTCCACTAAGAGGATTATATAATTGATATGCTTTTTTATTAGTTCAATAACTAACAAAAATATACTTAAGTTCCTATAACTTTAACTTAAAATTGATTAAGAAGCTCTTTTACTTGCAATAGGCTTCTTATCATTTCTTCAAAAGTTCGATTTTTTCTCTCAATAACTCTATTTTGCTTTAAAGTGTAGGGTAGAGTTAGCTACCTGCAAATACCATTTTCTTCACAAAAAGAGTGAATTCATTGTAAAGAAATTCATTATAACCGTTGCTTTGAATTTTCTAAAAGGCTAAAAGTTTCATATTTATTCACCAAAAAATAAACCTAACTCATTCAACTAAAATCATCTATAAAGAGTAAAAAAAATAGTGACTCTCACTAAATGGCTCTATGTTCATCAGTCCACACAAATCATCATATATTAATTCAAGGAATTTAGAAGCTCTGTCAGCATTTCCTATAGGAAATGGCTTCCTTATTTATTTGTCATATATGCATCATTCACATAAAGCCAACGAATCAATTTTGCAATAAACCATACCTTTTTTACTTGATAACTTTATTCCCTTGATATTGACATACCCATGTCTTAAATGGCATAACAATGTGTCATTGTTCACATTAACAACTAAAGAAAAGTTTTTCATCTTTGACAATTATAATAGGAAATTTATTTTTTTCATTTTAATTTTATTAACAACATTTCTTTTTTTCTTATTTCTAATTACACAAGCTGCATAAAAAAGAAAAAGAAAAGAAACTATGAACCCACTAACTGTTAATTGCTCCATACTTGACAAATTTTGTTCCAAAGCAGGAAAAAGTTGGACATTGTCAAGAAACTTAATTTTACCACTGTTATTATTTATGGCCATAGTGCCTTTTCCTCTGTCAATGAACGGCACTTTATTTAAAACATCATCAGTATCACAACAAGCCATAAAACGTTTATCTGCCTCAACATTTCCAATTAATGTAAAATTCATCTATTTATCCTCGTACCAACAATCAACTTTCATATATTGAAAAATTTTGCAACGATGATATTTAATAATACTTTTGTTGCCTTGGTTTTCACCATAGTACTACCTTGCTTATCTATCTAAACCTTAGTGCAACAATGTGAGGTTGTTACATCTAAAGAACTCTTTCCTTTTTCTATTCTATTACCCATCACTACGACACTATTACATTATTAAAAAAATATCACAATAATATTAAAAGAACTACCGCTAGATTACTCAAAGTATACCATTAGATTATACAACAAACCTCATTATATTATAAATAAAATCCACTCCACATATCAAAAAATACTTTACACCAATTGGACAGGTGTTGCACTAGGATATCAACTCTTCTACCACATATTAGAACTTTTTCCTTGTTCTTCTTTTCAAATTCTTCTTCCAACTTGACGAAGATGACCTTCACTTTAACCAAATAATTGCTAAGTTATAACTCATGTTAATCACTAAATTTTGAATTATAAATTTCAAAAAAGCCTGTAAAATTATGCATCACTACAAGAAAAACGAAGTTTAGTGATGGAAAGTATCGATAAAAAACCTACACATTAGCTTAGTGAGCCACAGAATTTACGGACGAACAAAGGCGTCAGAAAAATAGTCGTAGGTAATAATGTGCGACGAATCATAGAATGTACGTCGCAATTTACGGACGGACATTTTGTATAACTGTCGGTGAATATACTGACAGTTATTCTGTTCTGTCTTCGGTCGGTAAGTTATCGATGACATTATTGACAGTTATTAGTTATCCGTCGGTAAATCGAATAGATATTACCGACGAACATTGTTTTTCCGTTGGTAAATTTACCAAAATTGTTTATTTATAATTTTCCTACATTAAATTTTATTTAGTGATCTTATGGTTGACGCATAATTTAAACATGTTATGAGTTATCTATTGATAATATTTTGATTTGTTTCTACATTTAATATGTTAAAATAGAAAGTTGATTGATGATATAAAGTAAAAATTATCTTAATTGATAATAAAAAATTATTTTATATATAATAAGTATTTGTAATTCAGACGACTACAAGTACCCTATTCATTTGGTGACCGAAGATGCTCTGATTTCTGCGATGAGATGCTACCTCTCCCCTTCTACTCATCCACCTCATTACGGAGTTGAGCTATGTACTCCACCGACTATTGCAATTGAATTGTTAATGTCTGTATTGTGCTTCGAAGCTTATGGACTTCATCGGGTGCTGACCGCCTACTAGATGGTGCTATAATGGACGTGGAGAATTGCGAATAACATGTGTTCGCAAATAAACCTAAGCTGAATATCCTTCCACGATGGTCCCTACCACCCACTACATGAAGATAGGTTTGAATCTCATCAACATCTTCAGATTACTAAGACGTTGTTGAATGTTTTCTTGTATTTAGTCATATCAGAAGGCAATGTTTATATTAGTAAGTGATAATTATTAAGAATTAATATTAAAGCATAAATTTGACATATATTTAGTTCTCTACATCGAGTGTTGACGAAGATCATACCATGATGCTTATTAATGTGAATGTCCAAAAAGAGCTGACAAGTATAGGCTTTGTGCCCATAGACATTTCTTGCATCAGAATAAAATATTATAAGTGAACTATAATTTATAAAAATTTTGGCACAATTTTCTCTATTTTTATGATACTTACCCCCTATTGAACAAAGAAAATAACTCAACAACGCAATCATATATGGCACCAAACATGTATAGTATTATCACCATAATATACATATTTTCATTCCAAAATTTACAAATTAAATTAAATTGAAATACATCAAATTAAATTGAAATACATCAAAGTAAAAAAAATCAGACTATAAATGTAAAGTGTAGATACTTACAAGTCTTTCTGCATGCTTGTGGTAGATAACAGATCCTCCAGTATATATGGGAAGACTCTCTCCTCCGGCCCCTCCACTTTTGTTGGTAGAATTACACTTTGAAATGGACATTGCCTCGAGGGATGTCCTATACTACTGCCAACGACTCCATATTTGTTCAGAAATATAAGGCGGTTGTATACCAGTCTTGTGTATCGCATCAACAAAGTCTCAATAATGTGTACGTGCTCGTCTCTCCCATACTTTATAAATGACCATGTCAAATTTAGAATCCCAAGATAATTCTTTCCGAAACAAAAGAAAAAACGTATGATAAGTACTTATAATGTAATAATATTTATCTAATTAATGTATAAAAATCAATTCAAAAAATGAAATTAAAATTTTTTTGTACCTTAAACTCTTGATAGTAAAATTCCTTTGTCGCCTTAGAGATATTCTTCTATATATAACCCTCAAGATCATTCTTCTTCTTGAATTTGGATGTCATGTTTCTTAAGCACGGTTTAGACAGAATCAATCTAACATAAAATCAATTAATTTTATATCATTTTTTTAGTTTAAACCTATAACTTAATCATAAACATATTGTGTTTCCTGTATTTTCACTTACAAATTGTTAACAATTATGATGTAAGTTCTTCCATAAGTTCCCTCAGTTTCAGACTGAAGACTGCCTTTTTCATCCACTTTGTTCACCCCTAATGTCTCTGTCGGTATAGGAGTGGTGAATGGTGTAGCAACAGGTACGGAAGGTGATGCCTCATCTGCAAGTGTAGTAGCTGGAGGTACAACATCTAATTCGATTCCAACTAGCGGATGTGATGCTTCACCTGGATTATTAAACGGTGGCTGTTCTAATTTTTCTATTAATATCTTGCAGTCAGAATCTTCACGTCTATCTCTGTTTAATCTAAAAAATATTGTCGTTCTATTTAAAGAAGAGTGAGTAATTGATTTTTTTTACTTATTTACTATTTATTATTTGTAATTTTTTCAAATAAGATGATGTCATTTTAGACATAGCTGGACATAGTTGTCTTAAACAGAATATCCTGACTCAATATCTTGATACCATTTATCTTGAGACCATTTTGTTTTTGTCTATAAATTACATGCGTTGTATAGTTGTCTTAAACAGAATATCCTCACTCAATATCTTGATACCATTTATCTTGAGACCATTTTGTTTGTGTCTATAAATTACATGGGTTGTACTTGATGAATCATTCCACCATTATCAGGAAACGACCCAAAAGCCACTGCGTCATTTAGAAGTGACAATGAGGTACATAGTGCATGCCTAAATGATTTGATGTTAAGATATGCCAATGTTTTTGTTCCCTGTACCATTTCTGAACTAATAAGAATCAAGAAAAGCCGTATATACGTGGTCAAATCAAAACAAATAGAATATTGAATCACAAAGATATGCAAAAGAGAAAAGGTTATCAACTCAAGTTCTCAACTCTAAGCAGGATTTTTTTTTGTCCAATTTTATCTTGTCTAATCTTGGGCAATGTTTAGAACGACGTAAATTTAACTATTGAATAGGCAGGTAAATTTAGTCCAGAATCTTATCCGCTCGACTCTTCCCTCTTGGAGCGGTACATGTCATGACAATGTTGATTGAAATAGGACGTAACAGGTTGACTTTGTTCTTCCATGACACCCTTGTCACCTCATTTAAAAAGTCTCACTTTTAGATGGACCTTTTGCTTCTTTCTGTACACATTTTTCTAATTAATTCATTAGTGGGATTACAAACCCCACGTAGCTAAAAATTTATTATAGGACCCACAAACCATGAACGACTAGCAGGAGTATTTTCCGTCTTTTAACTCCACGTCGGTTTCAACTTTTTATGTTACAATCCAAAACACATGTACAGGAACAAATTAGTGGCTGCTATTTAATAAAGATGCGAATTCCCAAAACATTGCGTGCTAAATAGAGGAAAAGGACGTCGTCATCGTTTCCTTCCAGTTTCTGCTCCTTCCTTTCCTTAAAAGAAGAATAAATAAATAAATAAACGACAATTAAACTGAGGTAAGCTATTAGACGGACAAACTCATTTCATTACATGGAAACATAGGAAATTGGAAGCATCCCAACCTTATATACGTTACTGTAACCCATACATATATTGCAGCAATCCCACCCCAGCTGTTAAGGAGAGCAGTAATGAACAAATGTCACTGTCAGGAAGAACTTGTGGCACTCTTTTAAACAGCTTTCCTTTATCACTAACTCTGTTCCTTGGTTGGTTTTGACAGATTTTCAATTCCATCATTTACCTCTCTGAATCACTCGGTCTTTTGTATTCCCCGGGACACCACACCACACCACACCAATTTGCTGGATTTTATATAGCTCCACTTTATTACCTTGCAACCTGGTTGATTTAAGAGTCGATAGCTCCTATTTTACCTGAAGCAACAAGCAAATCGGTTCTTCCTTATGCAAAATTGTGATTGTTTCAGAAATAGAACAAAAAATATGTCCCTTGTAGATCACCAATGGGAACTCTATTTCTGACTATACTGAGATTTAAGACCTTTTTCCCAGGCTCCTGTTCCTTTCCCATATTATCATAAAAGCCATTAACCTTGCTTCCAGTGATGATTTGGCCCAAACTTTCTCTGAACAATATGTCAAAAGTCCCTTTCTACTTTTAACTCTTTCAAAGCCCCGAATCTTTGATCGGTTTAATGCCATTTTTATCAAAACAGCCTGGCTTGTCATTGAGGTTGACCTGATAATTGCCATCGACATGATCACAGCCATTAGAAGTTTCTTTTATCTTGGAAATCTTATCATAGAATCAACTCCACCTTTATCTCCTCATTCTCAATGTTGACACGTTTCCGAAGTCACATTTCCTGCTATAACATACTTTATAAAGTCATATTTCTGGCAGCTTCCCTTAAATTATAACCTAACTAATCTGCTTTCCTTAAAGGAAGGTAACAGGGGACAATATTTTTTGATCTAAGAAATTCTCAAGGATTATCATTGAGACCTAGGGTATAAAAGGGGTATCATTAAAGTGGATGCTTTTGATTTAATTCACTGGGATTTCATTCACAAAAGCATGTAATTATTTGGCTACCCACCCACCGTCCTCAACTGGATATTTGAATGCCTTACAAGTCTTCCGTTTTCTATTCTAGTATATGATGAAACGACTGGTTCCTTACATAAAGAGACCCCTTATCCATTTATGTTTTTCATTATTGACACGAAATTCTTTCCCTTCCTTCAAATATTATTGAAAATGTGCCTCACTTAACTGCGCAACTAAACTTTGCAGATGGCTTGCTTAATGTTTTTGTGATGTTTGCCCGTCAAGCTACCCAGATGCTCTTCTCTGCTTTAAAAAGATTTTGAAAACCTTTCAAGTCTCTCTGCTGACCCTGTCAAGAATCAACTTTTTGTATCTGAAGAGCTTCCTTCTTTCCTTTAGGAAGTGATTGAAGATGCTCCGAAGAGGCTTCAAGATCCTCGATTTCAATATCCATACCGTAAAAAGGGTATGGAATATCTGCTACAGATCTGTACAGTGTTAACATGCTCCTCCGTCTCCATCGAGAGTCATAAAGCTTCAATGAATATCAAGGATACAACTACCCAACAACCAGTAACTGCCCAACACTCTGAAAAATTATGTGCCAAACCAGAAGCAAGTTTAACATTGTCAAGAAGTGTGAGATTCCAAATCAGTTCGAGAGTAGAACGAAATAGGCCTTATAAGAGTATAAATACCTCTCCCTATAGATGCATTTTCCTAGGTACGAGAAGAGCAAAATTGTAATATCCCATGCGCTATATATAGACAAGAGACAATGACAAAGCGTGTCGAGTGCACTACAAAATTTACTTGACTCTGCACACTAAAATTTGTAGTTATAATGAGTCATGATCGAATCCACAGGAAATATCCAACTAATTTTTGTAACGAAATTGATGCAGGGAAAATATAAGGGGGTTTGGATTTTTAAGCAATTTAGAAATTAAAGTAAAAGTACACTATCAAAACAAATTAAAAGAAGCAATCAAAAATGATAAAAGCGTCGAAAATAAGTAAGGTCCAGTTCTAGGGTCAATCTCGGCCTAAACACGATTAAACATATTCCATCATCCTAACGTTATTATAACTCTCTTCAAACTATTGATCTAAGACTAATAGAACGCTTTACTAATCTGGGTTTTCTCTTAGGTCATGTCTAGTTAAGATACGATTGTTAATTAAACTTAACTATCGAATAACTTAAGATACGATTTTTAGATTCAATTTGGCAGCCACGTTAAAAGTTGAAAAATGATCAATATAGGCAGTAACCCCATACGTTCGAGTTGTCTAACCTAAGTTATGTTGTTCCTAACGATTAACGATCATTAGATGTTACTCACAAACATCAAAGTAACGATTACGGATTACATTCAATGTTTTAGTAATAAGTTCGAAATAAAACAATCAAAACAACATATTAAGATCATTCATCCTAAGATCCAATCAAATCAACACTAACATCACAACAATTCGAAAATAAATTACAACTTTAAAGTGATAAAAATAGCCGTGACTTGGCGTTGATATTCCCGTTGAACCGGCATCAGGAAGCTAATCGTCCATCTCCATTTTTATGCTCCAAGTATGAGCCATCTTCTCCCTGCTTCGAAGGTAAAAAGCGAAGGAAAACCTAGCACCTCCACTCTATTCCACGCTACTGCTCTCTTCTCCCTTTGCTACTGTTCGTGTGATGTGACAAATAAATATTTGTGGTCCACTGTCACTGTCACTATTCACTTCTTCACTCTTCTCTGTTTCACGCTACTCCTTTTGCCGCAAACTGTCTTCTATTTTTGCGCTAGCCTCCATTCACGTTTTCTTCACTCTCTAACAAAGATGGGAGCTTCAGTTCTTACCATTCCATTCCCCACACTACTCATTTTATTCTCCAAAATGTAGCAACCTTTCCATTCTCTTTTTATGATAAAAACTATCTTCAAATCAGTGGAGAGATGACTTAACTGAATGGGATAAGATGATCCAACTCACCTTTTTTAGCTATCCCTTCTTTTCTTCTCCACTTTAGCCCCCACCGCCAACACTTCCATCCCCTTTTTCTTATTTACTAGCTCCTCTCAAGACTCATGAGGCAGATAGATTAAAATTTAGATAAAATGGACAGGTTTACATTTTTAATTCAGCCTCCCATTCCAACTCTTCCACATTTTTATTCTACCACCTTTTTGCAAAACTCACACACTCACGTTCTTTTGCTTAGTCAAAACACTCCCATATCTCTTTGTTTTTATTGTAATTTAAACATTGAATAAAAGTTGGTAACTCACATGATATATATGCAGTCCCATGCAACATGCATCTGCAGCCTTTTCTTAGCAGCTGACAACTGCACCTTTCCTTCATCTAGCTGTCTACTCTTTTGCTCCTTATCTTCCAATAGCTAGGTTAAATATAATGGACAGGTGTCTTGCATTTTCAAGTCTTCCATACTTGTCCAAGTGCAGCCAACACACCACACATCTCATTATACCTTAAATGCAACGATTAAATATGGAATGGAGATGTGGCATGAAAATTAATATACCTTGTATGCATTTCCCTTCTTTATTATTTCTCATTCATGTTAAGTGATCTCATGGCGGTAAATGTGACCATTTTTCTCTAAAAATCCTAGCTGCCACACCATTCTCTTTATAATAATAACTAGGTTAAAAGAAATGGGACAACCATGAAACAATGTTCATTCTCCATTTGTACACTCTATCTTGTCTTCTCTTCTTGTAATCTTGTTCTTCTTCATGCTCTATGAATCAATAGAGTGTGGAAATTGAGAAGATGGCTTTAATGGACATGCTTTCGGGTTGCTTTAACTCCACTTTCAAAATGTACCTAAGATCAAATATGAGCTAAAGTGAGTATCCTAAGCATTTCTAGGGCATTAATCACTAAGTGTAGTATATCAAATGAATCAACATTTAAACACATATTAGACAACTTCTCCTTTTCCCCATTTTCTCATAATTTAATTTTAATCCCTCCTAAAAGTTACTATTTATGAATTCCCTCTCTCTAACCATTCTTCACCGTTAGTGACTCAAACTGATTAGTGTTATATACTAATCTCTACTTCTCGATGAGCCTGCCACAACTATACCATTTCAACCACCATCATTGTAACACCCCATTACACTAGGGCACGCACCGGGACGCCCGTAGGTCATTTTGATACGAATCCTAAGATAAGGGGGCGCTACGTGCGATCACTACAGAACTCCACATGGCATCATAACAATTTGAATAATTAAAGTTGTAACGGTAAATCACAAGATTTTTAAAAATCAAATTCTTCCTCTTTTCATTACTCAAAAACAACAGTTTATACATC
>JANZXR010000171.1:37125940-37157437 GCA_027575705.1 Erythroxylum echinodendron
ATTTCACATCCAGCTGAAAGATGGGCCATGATTTTTGAGCTGCAATTGCAATCAACAACCGAATTGTGTCATGGCATACTACGGGTGCAAACACTTCAGTGTAGTCCACTCCAAACTCTTGCTTATAGCTTTTTGCTACTAAACGTGCCTTAAACTTGTCTACTTCACCATTCTCCTTAAGTTTTGTTTTATACACCCATTTTACTCCAATTGTCTTGACACCATTGGGAAGCTCAGTTGGCTCCCAAGTTTGATTTCTTTCAATCGTAGCGATCTCGTCATCCATGGCCTTGCGCCATTTAGACTCCTTGACAGCACTTTCAAAGGTAGTAGGATCACAATCTGAAAATAGAGCAAAGTGAGTGATAGGACATTCAGATTGATCAACACCAGTTACCTCATAATCTGACATCCATGCTGGTCTGCGTCTAACACGATTGGAACGCTGACTTGCTGGTTCACTAGATTGTTCACCAATTGCTGTCACTGTTAGCAAAATTTCAGAAGTACTAGAAACTCCATGTTGAGCATCTTCAGAAGAGACATTTGGAAGAATTTGCTAGGATACATTCTCATTAACTTCCTCTTCAAAATCTAACACAGCAGAGACTTCATTTGTAGTAGCTTTTTCACTCTATGCCCAAAATGCATCTTCATCAAAAACAACATCAAGGCTGCTTAAAATTTTCTTTGTGTTAGGATTATATAACTTATAAGCTTTAGATTGATCGATAACACCAAGAAAAATACATTTTTCTCCTTTATTATCCAACTTCTTCCTTTTCTCATCGGGAATATGAGCATAGGCAACACACCCAAATATTCTGAAATGGCTTACACATGGTTTTCTTCCACTCCATGCCTCCTCTGGTGTCATATTTTGAACAGACAAAGTTGGGCTTCTATTCAAAATATGAATGCTCCATGCGACTGCTTCAGGCTAAAAATTCTTTGGAACATTACTTCTTGTTAAAATGCTTCGCACCATGTTGAGGATAGTGCGATTCTTCCGTTCGCAAACACCATTCTGTTGAGGTGTATAAGCTACTGTTAGCTGCCTCTTGATTCCATATTCCTCACAAAAATTTGTGAACTCATGAGAAGTGTATTCTCCTCCACGATTAGTACGAAGAGCAATTAAAGAGTTACCACTTTCTTTTTCAACAAGCACCTTAAAGTGCTTAAAAACATCAAAAGCTTCTGACTTTTCCTGCAAAAAATACACCCATGTTTTTCAAATGAAGTCATCAATGAAGGTTATAAAGTATCGTTTACCACCATTGGAGTTTGGTTTTTGGTCCGCAAAGATCTGAATGAACCAATTCAAACACTTGTTCTGCTCTCCGTGAGGTTCCTTGCGGAAACGGACTATGTGATTGTTTGCTTACAACACAACTTTCACAAGTTTCAGTAGGAGCTGCAATTTGAGGAAGACCAGTCACCATGTTCTTTTGATGCAGCATTTTCAATCCATTAAAATTCAGATGACCATATCAAAAGTGCCACAACCATGCTTCATCTTTTAATTTTGCAGAAAAACATGTATGCTCAAATTTATGGAGATAAAGAGGAAACAACCTGTTTTTAGTCATCTTGACTTCAACAATTAAATGCTGTTTGTCATCTAGAATTTTGTAGATTCCACCTTTTATGGAGATCTCATAATCCTTTTCTTGTAACTGACCAATACTAAGAAGATTAGTCTTTAAATCTGGAACAAAAAGAACATCAGTAATAGTGTGAGTAAAATCTCCATTGATTTGAATTGAAACTTGTCCTTTCCACATGACTGCAATTCTGGAGTTGTTCCCAAACTTCACATTATCTTTAAATGATTCATCAAGAGTAGAGAAAACTAACTTATCTCTGCTCATGTGATTACTTCACCCAGTGTCAAGAAACCACAGATTCTTATTTGTTTCTTCTTTTGTGTGACAAACCATAAGTAAAGAAATCTCTTCTTCATCCTGCTCAACAAAGTTTGATTCCTCTCCATGCAATTTAGACAAATTAGTTCGGCATTCATATTGAAAATGACCGAACTTATGGCATCGATAACATTCAATATTGGATTTGTCAAAAGACTTTGAGTTGTAGCCATCTGTTCCTGTTCCACGGTCATTGTTGCCTCGGCCTCTACCTCTACCACGGCCTCTACCATTGCCTCTACCTCTTCCTCTTCCTTCTACATGAAAATCAGTTGAGGCATTCAACGCTACTTCTTCTTTGTCTTGCTGAGCAATTTTTTGTTCATGGATCAACAAAGAACTCTGTAATTCATCAATTGAAAGTACAACAATGTCATGATATTCTTCAATAGAACAAACCACAAAGTTAAATTTTGTTGTCATTGTTCAAAGGATCTTTTCAACAATTGTAACCTCCTCCGTCTTATCACCGTGGATTTGCATCTTGTTGATGATTGCCATCACCAGAGAAAAATAGTCTGTAACTGACTCTCCAGATTTCATTTGAAGTGTTTTAAACTCGGAATGAAGTATTTGAAGCTGCTGCCTCTTTGCTCTCGTTGATCCTTGATATTTTTTCTTAATGGAGTCCCATATCTGCTTAGAAGTATCCTTGGACAGAATAGTTTCCAAGATTGAACGATCAATTTCTTGGAAAAGGTAATTCTTCGCCTTGAGGTCCTTCAATTTTGCTGTATCTATCTCAGTTTTTTGTGCTTCAGACACTGCTGTGCCTGGCGCTGGTTCTGAAATGCCCTCAGAAACCACTTGCCAATACTCCTTTGATCTTAGAAAATTTTCCATCAACATGCTCCAATGATCATAATGACCATCAAAGCGAGGAATTGCAGGTTGCATAAAATTTTCTGCAGCCATGAGTTAGTTTTGCTACAGAAAACTCTCAAATTCTCTCCCTCACGTGTTTAACTCTCCTAACCATGCTCTGATACCACTGATACAAAAATAGTAAATAGAGCAAAACAAGATATATGAGAGAAAAGAAGATCAAAGTTCTATTTTATTCAGTAGCATATGACTTGATTAAATAGCTAGATTACAACGGGAAAATAACAATAAAATAGGAACTAACTCAATGACTAAAAATCTGCTAAAAATCAGCAACTATCCCAAAGACTAGAACAAACAAAGAACTTGGTCAAATAAAACGTGAATAACAATTTATTCAACATACCTCATTTCCAACGAACCGTGTCATGTTGATCAGGTAGATTAATACATATTGCTTCTAGCTCGTGCGCATAAATTTATAGAAGACACTTGCCTAGTATTACTTGTGAGTTCCGCAGTAATGTGAAACCAGTTGGCTTACATTGTAAGAATTTTGTTGGCATTTGTTTCTTATCAGTTCCCTTCCTTTCCCATTTCAATATTCAACTCGCCTTAAACACCATCGTGTCCTTAAACACCATCGTCTCCCTTGCGTTTCAGTTCCCTGTTATAGTATTTAAAACAATTAGGAGATTCTGTATCAAATTTAGATGTGTTTATCACATCTAAATACAAACCTAAGATAATCACAAGTTGTTGTATTTGAAATTCGTTTTATTCAATTAATTGTTATAACAAACTCCCAATGGAATGAACCTCTGCCTCTTGTTGAGGTAACAAAATGTCGGCTCAATTAGTTCCCAGTCTGGCACGGTGGCACCAGGAAATTGATAAGAGATTTCCAAAAATCTACAAAACCTAAAATAAAATATATGCCTGCCACCAATTTGAACTCTGACCTCAACCATAAATTATCAATATATTGAAAATGAGAGAAAGACTTCTATTTTTAGTTATGCTGTTCAATTTAGGAGACATAAGTGTTAATTCTTATAGTTTCTCCACTTGAAATTACAATAGAATTTTTTTTTAATTTCTAATTGAAGTTGTACACTCACAAGTCATAACAGGGCCACCAAATTAATCACACAAGGATGTTAATGGGGGAGAAAGCATGAGCCACCTTCATTATGGGTCGGCTTGACAGGCCACACCCACCTATCAGCACAACCTTCATCCGGTACCGTCAAGGTTACCATTCTTAGTGTCGTGTCCTTATCCTATTGGGCACACAGCTACAAGAAGTCAAAGAATGGTTCCAAGTTAAACCACCCATAATGAGTATTGACATGTCTCAATCCAAATGGGCTTAAACTCTTTTTATTATTGACTAATTCGGGTTAAGAGTTATATAATATAATAAAGTTCTTAATCCTTCTCAGCTACTTCCATAACGGATTTAAGTACCAGCAATTAGAACATTGTCCTCCTGCAAGCTTTAATATGGGGATTTGCAAGTTTGATTGGGGCTGTTTCGTCATTAGCAGAGCTTTGAATGAATAAAAATGTCAACGACTAGTTGGTCATGCTGTGCCCTTAAAGTCTGCAAAACAACAAAAGGTGACTACAAATAGGTATTTGTTTGTCAACAAAAACAACCCACTTAGATTATATTAAAATGTTACAACCCATAATGATCAGAACTCCGCGGACTATTCACATCAATCACCCGTGAGGGAGGGGAACATAAGAGCTGTTGTATAAAAGTTTGAAGAGGGAACCTGAGAGGACCCTCTCCTGTTTTTGTGGAGGTTTGACAAATAAAGCTTTTGGCTATTATTGAAGGGTGAGAGTTCCAGCTACTGTACTTTTGCTGTCTCCTTTATCTACTGATGACAACAGCATTAAGGTTCTTATATTGGAGGTTCCTTAAGATTGTCAGACCAAAGCATTTCTTCTAGGAGATACTTATATTTATCTTTCCTGTTTTTGCGTGTTGCTTCTATGCCCTTCCTTTTTCAGTTACATGTCGCATCTGTGTTAGTGTTGATCTGCAGACGCGATCGATTGATGTATATCTTGTTCAGTGAAACTCCCAAGCTAACATGTTTTAAGTGGCTTTTTCAGCAGGCTCTATCTATCAGAAGGAATTGTTTCTTTCATGGAGATATCTTCCGTCAGAGGTTTACATGAGCTGGTCAGCCAACTACAAATCTCCTGTTACTTCTAGACTGATAAAGCCCTATCTACTGTGGCATGCACCGATTATGAACTGAATTAATAGTTTTAGAGCTTTGTACTCGCTGTATTAATTGTGTAGACATTGATCATTCGCAGGGAATGGATGATACCAGCTTCATCAACCAATGGCATATGAACTCCTTTGATGATCTAAGCTTGCCACCACTAGCAGCTGTCTTTGGAGAGAACATGCATCAATACGTTTTGTCTCACCCAACTTTTAACATCAAAACCTCCATGGATAATTCAACTACTAATCTAAGACCCACCAAGCAACCGAAACCAAATGGCTTTAATACATGCAAAACTAATATCTTGTCAAGCCCAGAAACTGCTTTTTCTCCTAATTTTCTTACCTTCACGGATTCAAGCCACTCTAATGGAATTGGGGTAGTGAAGCCTAAAGAGGAGACGGTTTGTTTCCAAAACATCGGTTCTTCACCTTCTGATATATTGACATCCCAAGGGTCCTTTATGAACCAAAACTATGTCTTTAAGGCTAGCCAAGAGGCTAGGAGAATTAGCACAAACACAAAACTTTCTCAAAATCAAGATCACATTATAGCAGAGAGGAAGCGCAGAGAAAAGCTCAGTCAGCGGTTCATAGCTTTATCTGCTATTGTTCCTGGACTCAAAAAGGTATCAAATTCCACTTTTGGACTTCCTTGTTTATCAGCGAATAACTTCCAAGTTTGTACATTTTGACTAAGCGAGCTTCCTATTTTAGATGGACAAGGTTTCTGTGCTTGGAGATGCTATAAAGTACCTGAAACAACTACAAGAGAAGGTAAAGACACTTGAGGAGCAAACAAAGAAGAAGACAATGGAATCAGTTGTCACTGTGAAGAAATCTGAGCTCTTAGCTAATGATGACAACTCTTCCTCCTCAAAAGAACCCCTTGAAGAGATTTTACCTGAAATTGAGGCAAGATATTGTGACAAGGATGTCCTTATAAGAATTCACTGTGAGAAAAGGAAGGGGATCTTTGAGAAGACAGTGGCTGAAATTGAGAAGCTCCACCTAACAATTGCTAATAGTAGCGCCCATACATTTGGGACTTCTGCTTTCGACATCACTATTATTGCTCGGGTAAGTATCTTGCTTTCTGACAGAAAGTTGAAAACTTCATTTCCTATTAATGTTACTGGGAAATAACAAAATTTAAGATGTTTGCTGGCTATCTCCTCTTCCTTTACCACTTATGCATTAACCCAATTCTGTGCGCTCTTGTTGCAGATGGATGCAGAGTTCAACATGTCAGTGAAGGATCTAGTGAAGAGTTTACGCTTAGCTTTCAAGTTCATGTGAAATAAACCCAAGTTTGGTTTCTCCATCCCTTTTAACCTTTTCCAGTAATGGAAGATAGTATGGATGTTTCCCAAATAAATAAATGAAAAGATAAAAGCTTCTTTAGTAAGGATAGTGGACAGGGTCTAAATTTCTCCAGCTTCCTAAACCATTGCCTTAGAGCTTGTTTGCCGGGAGGATCCATTTTGCAGGAGGGTTTTTCCTGATCAGTTTTTTCTTGGCTAACTTGTTGGCCAAGTTCTATTACCTACCTCTTTAAAAGAGACAGATTTCTCGGCTTGTTTAGGTTTTTTTTAGATGGTTTAGCAGGGGAATAGGCCTTTGTTGCAGTACTTACTTTGATTAATGTTTTAGAGGCATTCTTGTCCTCTTTCCCTTGAGTATCCTATGGCTTGTAACAGTTTGGTTGAAATTAATGGAATCATCGTGACTTCTTGTTGCTTTTTCCTGTACATATTCCTCGGTCTAGTTAACACATCCTCAATAGTTGCTTTCACAAGTCCAATCTGTAAGCTGAAAAATCTGGCATGCTCGATCACATTCTCATTCTACCCTTGAAATTCCTTCCAAGTTATTTTCTACAATTCAACGCAGACTTGCCAGCCTGAGAAGTTTGAAACAGTTCAAAAAGAAAAACTCTTTAATTGCTCTTCCATAAAACTTCTACCTTCCAGATAACTGTTGATTTTAACAACCATATTGATGAATGTTTTGGGAGGATTAGTTTGAAATTCATTCAGCACTTAAATTCATCATATAAGACAGCCCTCTGTCTGAAATGTCACCGATTTATTATTTACTCTTTATCTTCCTCTTCCTAGTAGGTGGAAGAGAATTTAAAAAAAAGACGACGAGTAGTGATTTTGACGAGAACTCCATTATTAAGAAATCCGTACAACTGCTTACAAGTGGATGCCGACAGGGGGAAGTGATTATGACGAGTTTGGAGAATATCATAGCTCAGAAAAAGTCTTGCATTAGATATAAATTGGACATAAATTGTTCAATTTTGCTGTCGTTGTTTTGTAATGAATTGTTAACAAGTACGCATAGTCCCCACAAAAGATTGCGATCTTGCTATGACCTTTCATACATCTCTATCATTGGGCATCATCCTTTCCAGTGAAAGTAATCACGTGAAAATTACTAGTCACCACTCATCGACAGAGGAACCTGCGTTAGGTAATTACAATTAACTTGATTGGTCTTGGTAAGATTGGTGCTTTTGGTTTTTCCTGTATTGATATCGAGCTTTAAATAATCCAAGGTGCACAGTCCTTTGACGTGCCATTACCAAATGGCGTCATGATCAATACTTGTGAACAAGAGGCTGCTTTTTGGGGCTGAAGACATTAATAGCGAAGGCATATGTATATTATACTAACGAAGTAAAATGGTAGAAGCAAGACTAGAGGACTGGCTCCGAAATGGGCGACCTAATTATTTGGAGCAGGAGTTATATTAATCTGTTAATAGGCTTTTGAATTTTATGTTTTATTATTAATGTCATAAATAACTATACTTTTAGTATTGTTAACAATTAAATATTAATAATCTTCAGATTTTGAATTTTGTAAATTAAATTTATTTATTTATTTATTTTAATATCTATTATATAATATTTATTAATAAAAATTCACTGTATTTTGTTAAAACAAATAATTAAATAAGTATATAACTTGTAAAATTATTATCTATAAACTAATTTTTTTATCAAAATGTGTTTTAGTTATTAAAACTCTAAATAATTGCTATTAAAAAAATTATCTCATATATAACTGTGTTTAAAATTTTTAAAAAGTATGAATTTTAAATATATTTAATAAATAATTATCATATTTTAATTTTAATTTTTAAAAAAAGTGTTAGATTTTAAATTAATTATAAAATTAAATAAATACAACGTAGAAATGAAAAATTCAGCAAAAAAGTTTTATTATTAAAATTTCAAAAGAAAAAATAAAAATTAAATTCAAAAGGAAGTATCTAATTGGTTCGGATTCGAACACGTGACATGGATAAAGAGAGTAAGAAAATTTCACCGACTTTTTGATTTAGTCTCGAGTTGTTGTTGTTATGTACACAAGTTCAATTGAGGTCTAATAACAGAGGGTATTGCGTTGTTGACGTGGTGTGAAAAAATGTAGGCACCGACCTATCTACAAGCTTTGACCACAGAAAGGCATGATTGTCCCTCGTACCCTTCCCCGTAGGGACCATGCCATAATAATTCAGTTCATTCGTCCATCTCCTCCTACTACCGTTTTTGTTTTACATTCTTTTCCCAATAGATATAGAAATAAGGTGGGAATCCCTTATTATTTACGTATGAGATTTTGTGGTTAGAACAAATTGTTCAATAATTGATACACATTCTTATCATTAACTACGTCTATTCTATTTCACACAATATTAGACTCTCAGATAAATAAATTCTTTAGTATGATTATGAATTAATTGCTTACCAAACGGTGTAGTTGGTTATCACTTATCACGACAGTCAAAACACTGAAGTCCGGTTCGACTCCGGGCGACGTCAATTTTGGTTTTAAATAAATGAGACTAAGTTTCGTATGATGTAAACGGTGTCGTTTTTGTCTCCAGCTTATATTTATAAAACGACGTCTCCTTTGTGCTTATTGAAATCAGATGAAGGCATCAAGTAATGGTAAATGCCGATTAATGGGAACTGAGATGGATACCGTTGCTTCCACGTCTTCGTAACCAAATTTGAGCGCCAACATATGTCCACCAATCACATCCTCCAGCGCATCGCGTTCTTGCCGCTTATTGGTCCATTTCTCCACGTCATCATCCCCAACATTCCAGAATCCTCCTCTGTCCCTAATTTAAAAACTAGTTGGGATCTTGCACCTGATAAGATAATTCTCCAGTTTCTCGTATCCTCAGCGGCATGGCAGCGAAGCTCAGTTTGGCCCTGTTTTTGATCTTGTTTACGACCTTGCCCTTGTCGGACTCACTTGTCTCATCGTCCTCGTCGCCTTCGCCGTCGCCTGCCTACCCTAAATCAATTTCTGTTAGTAATTTTATTGAATTATGTCGAACGCTTTATTCATACATCAGTTTCCGTTAGTAATTTGATTAGAATTATATAACGGTTTACTAATTTTGTTAATTTATTTATGTTTGTTCTGAAATAGGATTTAAAGGAAGCGATAGTGAAGGGCCTAGGGTTTCAGGCGGAAGATTTGAAGATATGGGGGTTTGATCAGAGGGAGGCGCTTGTGGGGCACTCAGTGGCCTACGAATTCGACGTGGAGGTGGAGGGGAATCAGGTGATTCCTTTCAAGCTATTGGAGGATGTGAACCGATGGGACTACGTTGATTTGCCTATTTTTAGGTTTAAGGATGATGATAGCGGGTTGGTGGAGACAAAGAAAACCCGTGATGATGGCTTGCCCGTTTTGGCTCCGTTCCAGCTTGCCGGACCCATGGAGATTTGGATCCAAGATGCCGAGGACATGCGCCTCTCTTTGCCGGTATATGCTGTTTCCATTCTTTCTGTTAGTTCGAATGGTTTTATCTGTTTTCCTTTGTCTGGTTTGATTCGGTTGAATTGGAATGAAATGAGAATTAAAGTTTGATGCTTTAAAGAAAAAATTATGTGTAGAAATTTTTGCTAATTTACCATGGAATGTGGTTGTTGTGTAATCTGCAGCATGATGTGGATGCTGGCATTGTGAAGAAAGTAGTGTTAGCAGATGGTGCTGTGGTAACTGTGAACGGTGCCAGATCAGTTAGCTTGCGCCACCCTATTGACTTCCCGCTTCCTCTCAATCGAACTCGAAATGGTTTTGCTTCTGCTCTTCTAGCTATTGCTGAACAGCTCCGCCATGCTTCTCGTGGAAAAGAGGCACCCCTTCTTTCACTTCGTATTGTAGGTCCGACCTCCCTCGCTGCTCCTTCCTCGTCGTCTGTAGTTCCTAGTAACCGGCTGAAGTTAAAGCGTCTTGCTCCTGGCCTTGTAGAGTTATCTTCACCGGCCAAACTCCAGCCAGTTGATGCTCTATCCAGTATTGACTTGGAAGAGGTCACTGTTCTATTAACTCCCAAACATTTCACCAAAATGTGGCCTTTTGTTTCTGTGAACGGCTCAAACTCAAATTTGGTTGGATTCGAGAAGTTATTGGCCTCTGTGCTGGGTCCAAAAGCTAATAAAAAAGGCTCGATTAGGTTGTTGAAGGCAAATGTCTTTGCTCAAACATTTGTGAAGATTGGTTTTGGTATTGAGAAGAAGGTTAAAGAAGGAGATGGCGTCACATGGGAGGGATTTCCCGATTGGAGGACTAAGCCTGAATCAGTTATGATGCATTTTGAAGTCCTTGCCAAGGTTGAAGGTGAGAAGATTGTTCCTGAGAGAGTGATGCAGGTTGAACCTGTGGTTGTGGAGGATACTATAGCACCCAATTTACTCACCGGGAATGTTTCAATGTCCAGAATGCCGATTGTACACCCTCCTTTAAGCCCCTTCACTTTGTAAAGTTGTTCAAGGACTACAATTTTTCCCTGTAACTGGGATAGAAAGTGTGAAGCTTTCCCCTCTTTTATTTTCTAATTACAAAGAGATAAAACATGTATAGAAGGAAGCATTTATCACTCGAGTTATTATAAGCTTCTAGTTGTTGGACAAGCTAAGCCGTTTCAACAAAGAATTAGAGATTCCTCACCTTTTCTATGTTTAGAATCATGAAGTGAATAGTCTTATCATATGAATTTCAGAGAAAAATATAGTGAAACGGTTGTGTTTAGCCATGCCTCTAACACTCGTTGAAGGGACCGGGTTGACGGATTTCCTCAGCTCCAGTGCGACCAAGTCGTACCTTTTAATATTTACACAGCATTGATTCAAACAAAATCAGAATTCCAAAGGAAAAATGGATCAACAAACGTCACCTCAGCATACGACGCTAAACAAATTGTACGGCCATCGATGCAGCGAGTTGATATATGTATTCTGAAAGCCAGGGAAAGAATCCTACGTACTAATTAAGCATTAACTGAACAACCTCCGTCCCTCCATCTTGAATCCGTTCTTTGGCAGTGAAGCTGCAGGGTGGCTTCACCTGTGAAGAATTGACCAAATTCATCACTTTGACCACATAATGTCACAAGATGGGATTATTAGTCAATTACGATAATTTATTATCTAAGCAGGATGGATTGCATAATATTCACAAAATGTTATATAGAATATTGTGTAATTTATTAGAAATCATTCTTTTCTTTCTTCACATACTCGAAGCCCTATGTATAGAGCCTGTCTCTGGCATACATACGAGTCTGGATCTTTTGTCTAAATTTACTGTCCTATTCTGTCTAAGATAAAAACGACGTCGTTTTTCTTTAAAATTTAAAGACGCGCTTTTGTCTAACTCAGAATATTAGCCATAGCTAAACCATGAACCAGCTGATTTTTGCTCTCTTCTCTCTCTTATGGAGCATGCACAGCCGTACACTTAAGTCACGCTCGTGCACTTATTTGACAAATTTTAATTATAATATGTTATTATTAATAATTTTAAAAAAGAAAATTAAAAAGAAAAAAATTGCATAAGTGCACGGGTGTACACTTAATTCACGTCCGTGCACTTATGTAACAAATTTTAAATTTACTTTTTATAATTTAATTTTAATTTTTTTAACATAATTAAAATAAAAGTGATAAAAAATAAAAATAAAAAACAAAATTTTTGACAAATTTTAAATTTTGTTTTTCTATTATTTAAATTTAATATTTAAATAAAAATTTGAAGATAAATTAAAAAAAAGGCTGGAAGCTTTAGGAGTGCATGATCGTTCATGTGTATAATCTTGCACTCCTATTAGTGAAGGGCTAGTGCATGATCGTGCACTCCTAATAGGGAAGCACGGTCATGCACTCCTGATGTGTCATTTAATTTTGTAAAAATCATATCTATCAATTCTGATGTCCAAAATTATAAACTTTATGCTATAATTTTTATGAAGATAACTTTGTCTGATTCGGCCTACATCAATATAGTTTAATCGTTGAAATCCGGACACTATACCCTATAATATAAATTTCTGCAGCAGTATCCCTGACAGAAATTTAGTCCTGACGAGGATATTTAGAACTTAATGAACTATGCTAAAGAAGATATTTATCTCTCCTCTTCTTCAGGCATTAAATAGAGCATGCAAAGCCGTGCGACTTCTATACGGCGTGCGGTTTAATGCACGCCCGTGTATGCTCCATTTTGATTAATGTGGTGCATGTCATACACCCGTGCATACGATGTTTCATAATTAATTTGATTCTAGAATTAGTTTTTTGAGTTAAACAAAGTGATTCTTTTATTATGAAAGGAGAACATCTATGATTGACAATTGTATATTACAAATTTTATTCCCCTTTTTTGCCTTTCTCTGTGAAATAGTTGAGAAATAGTTGAAAATGAAAGATTGAAAGTTTACCACAGAGTAGTCAACTCTTTACACCAAAACAAACAAAGGAGAGTTGGCTATATAAAGTTGGAAGTTCTAACAAGTTTTATTTTTTGTTAATAGAGGCCTTTCCTACTCTAATCCGAAACAAATACATAGAATGGTAGAAAAGAAATAGAGAAGGTCAAAACAATTGCATTCATGACAATATTTTGTACTTTGTTCTTGTAAGCATCAAAATGAAGGTCAAACAACAAACAAAAACTGATTTACAGAGAGGTATTCTTCTTGTAGTTGCACGATGCACTTGTTGACTATAACTTCCTCTCTGGACCTCCGATTGACTTGAAATTTGAATTGTAACCTCCTCACACACTGTCCTTCGTCTCCAAATTTCATTAGCATCTGAATTCTCTAAGTCTGCCTAGTGATGCCATTAAATCAAGTGTACTACATCCACAACTGCAAATCTAATACCTACATAATTCATCAACAAGGTGCATCAATCCATCTTGAAAAAAATAAGCTCCAAAACTACCATGAAAGACTAGATAATGTACAGAAATAACTAAATACTTCAAACATCAAGAAAAGATGCTAAAGATCAAACAAACTAGAACTAAAACACACAAAGAAGCACTTAAAACATATGAAAACACACTAGAAACAAAACCTAAAAACATACTTATCAACTTCCTCATACTTAAACCTTTGCTTGTCCTCAAGCAAAATGAAACACAACCAATCCAATCTATCAATTCATGATCATAAGGATTAAGAGCTTGCAATCTTTCAAACTTCGGCTACTCGAATGTCCAATTACTACATACATCATAACTAATTTTCATCGGCATGCACAAACAGACACAAGTTATGACACTATCGATCACAAGGAAGCATAGACTCAAAATGGATCTTCTTCATAAAATTCACTCATTTCACTCAAGTGTTTAAGGTTAGTGTTTCGCTCAAGACTCCCTATAGGAAAGTACACCACTATAGGCTTGCAAGTACATCAATTCTTCTCCATAGTGATTAAATGCACAAATAGATCAAAAGGACTTTGCTGAGGGTTGTAATGGGGCTAGGGTTTAAGGTATGTAAAAAGGAGTTTGAGGGCTCATCACAAGCACTTATAGAATACTAAGTATGAAGAGGGACACAATTATTACTAAGACATGCAAATGGATATAACTAACTACTCCGCACTTATTGTTTCTACTATATCTTATTCTTTTCCTTTTTTCTCTTTTTTGCTCTTTTGTTTTTTGTCTTTTCTCTTTTTTTCACAAAAATAAAGAAATATAAACTAACATTAACAACTACTTGTAATATGCTCTAAAAGTAGAAGTACAAAGAAAGTCGCTTAAAGCGTCTCATTTACCTTTCTAATTTAGTAAAAAATCCTAAAGTAATGCAAACGTAGCACTCTATTAATCCTTGTGATAGGGTATGGTAATGAAGTTTGAGGTTTAAAATGAGGTGGGCTCAAAGGGATTTGCAAAGGACAATGACATAGGTTGGTCATTTAAGGCAAGGGCTAAAAGAATGAGGGCCTTAATCACTTTTAATTAGCATGCATCTAGTAGATTTAAACTGGTTCAGGGCAAGTTCTAAGGATACTGTCTATGGGAGAATCATACAATCAAGGAAATGATATGACTATGGAATGGAGTCATATAGGCTCAACTCCTCACTTAAGCTCAAATGAAAATCCATCATGTTTCCACACATCACCTAATCGCTCAAATATTAATTTCTAATTAAGCTTACGTAACCAACTACTCAAGACAATCCGCATGGTTCACCTTCTATCCAAGTGCCTAATTGAATCTTCAAGCATATGACTCAATCCTAATTCTGACTACGATGATAGAATTTTAAGGCAACAACTTCTATCTCAAAGATTGAAGTGCAGGGAAAATGATAAACCTAGAACTAGCAACCTAATATGCAACCTACAAGACATACCACAATGTAATGCAAACACAAACATCAAATAATTAGCTACGTAGCTTGGTAGCTACCTCCCCACACTTGAAGGAAACATTGTCCTCAATGTGTAATGAGATAACAAGGAACACAAATAGTAAGGCCAAAAACCACAACACAAAACAAGTACAAATGCAATGGTCATAAAAGAACTAAAAACAAACAAACAAACAAACAAACAAATAAATACAAAAACAATAAAAGAGGGAGTTTAGAAAGCTTATGGAGATGGTGGAGGGGATGGGGTTGGAGATGGCACGTGCAATCCTTGCGTCTAAGACTTGTGAATTTTCTTTTTGAGGTACCGTTGTTGACAAGCTATCTCCTGCATTTGCTAATTCATTTGATTTAGTTGCTGCTGTGTGTTTTTGTTGCTTTTGGCCAAGTGTGTGTATACTCTTACCTAACTTGATGGCCCCTGTTGTTCCTCCTCACTTGATAAAAATGAGTCCAGAGAATCAAGTCTAAAACTTGAAGCTCCACTTGAAAACCTATGCTCCATTACAGTGCGTGTCCGAGGATCTCGAAGCTCCATGTTGTGGTGTTCTATGATCTCCGCACATCTTAATTACGGTGCATCAAAATACTCATAAGCAACAAAAGTTAGTCCAGTAAGATCAATATGAAAATGCTGAGCCAAAGTAGTGGCTAAATACCTCTTTCTTAAAGTTGTTCCCTTTTTTCCCACATATTGGATCAAAGATTGAGAAATATAAGAGAACATGTTAGGCTTAATCTTTTCTTTAATGGACAATAATAAAAACAACTCTTTAGTAGATGATTTATTACTTTGACTTTTCAAAAAAACAACAGAACACATGATTTATGCAAAATCAACCGTTCAGGATTAAGAATGTGTACATTCGATGCATTATAAGGATTATACTCAGGCAAGTCAGTTAAAAAGTTCCAATAAATGACAGATGAGAATTCTTGATGGCCATCTTCTACCTGTGCCTTTGTAAAACTAAATAATTGTTGTAACAACTTCTTATCCAAGCAATGAGCCTGGCCTAATAGTCTAAACTAAAATTTATTAGGTTTGCTAGACTCAAACCTCAAAAAAGTGAAAAACTCATGTGTCAGTTCAAGGAAAACATGATATTCCATATGCACAAATTGTTCCCATTGACCTTTTTCACAGAATTTCAACAATTTATCTTTCAACCCTATTTGTTCTAGCACATCAAAATTAAAATATCTTAGTACTTGAATGATCCTAGTCTTGAGAAGAGCATACTTGACACCTTCTTCGTTGGAAAAAAAAATGAGAAAAGGGGCATCATAATTAGCTGCAATGTCTGCAACATTGCGCCCTTCGACCATAGGAAGGACAGTTTTGGCAAATTTTTTGGCAGTATCATTGGTTCTTGGAGGCATAATGACGTTAAAACCTGCGAAAATCACAAAAGAAACATAATTTTGGAAAGGGAACACACTTAGTCCTTGGACAGAAAATTTCCAAAAATAGAGTGAAGGGGGGAAAAGAAAAACAAAAAACTGAAAGTTTTGATGAAAAATCGAAGTAAACTTAGAAGATTTGGTGAGAAATTGGAAGAGAATGAGCTATTGGTACCGAAAATGCAAGGGGGCTTTATGTTTTAAAAATTCGTCCTACAGCTGCACGAATGAAGCGTTCTATCATGATCGTTTTTATGCACGATCGTGCACCCTTTCAAAGAAGGCTGTTGTCACGATCGTGCTAGTGCACGATCATGCATTTTGGAGAAGGAAAGCCTCTATCATGATCATGCACCCTGCTGTGCAAAATAAGCACGATCTTGCACCTGTTGTGTGAAAGCTTTTGTCATGATCGTGCACCCCTGCTGCCTGAAGGCTTATGTGACAATCATGATAGGTGGTGTCGCTCAGTTCTAATTCACTCAAACGTATTTACTCTTCTGCCTAACTCAAACTATTCTGTCATATTACCTAACCCGCAATCCAGCTGACCTCCTTCTCTGCTCTATCCTCTCTCCTCTTCTTCAGAATTAATGAACTATAATGAATAAGACATTAACCTCTCTTCTTTGTAACTTCAGAAAGCATTTACCTCTCTTCTTCTTCGTATGAGATTTATGCACGACCATGCGTTATACACGGCCACATGGCCGTGCAGACTCTGCTTCATAATAAACTTTAATAATTAATTAATTTTATTAAGGAATTAAAATGAAAATTAACATATTACCAAAATACAATATTAATAAATTATTTACAAATAAATTTAGGATAATGATGATGATGGAAATGTTTATCATTTTCAAAGCAATTATTAGTAACATTTCCTGTCATTTAACTTATTTGTTTATCTGATTTTCACAAACTTTATTTTCTTCAAGCAAATTAACTTATGATCCGCTCCTAAAAATCTGCCTTTCTACCTTTATTTTGTTAGTCTGTATCTCCCTCTCTTTGTTAATTTTTGACCATTTGTCTATGTTAATTAATTATTAACGAATGAGTGTCTTTTGCCTTTGTTTATTTAATTGCTATTAAAGATAATTTGTTATTTATATTTTCATTACAGTAATTGTTGAAGATATTTAGAATTCATTGTTATCTAGGTTGTATGTTTCTGTTTAACGTTTTTGTATTCATTGTTATCTAACTTTCATGTTTCTGTTTATAATTTTTGGTTTTACATATACGTGAGTGATAATTAATGTGTAAAGGTCGAGTTGGTTGCTATTTATATTTTAAGTAAGTGTTGAATATATTTGAAATTTGTTCGTACCTAGCTTTTATGGGAGGGTTTATAGTTTCTGTTTTTACATACATATAGGTGATAATTAATGTGTAACGGTTGAGTTGGTTAATATTAAGTTGTAGTTAAGAATTTGTAAAACATATTATTTGTAAAATGGGAACAATTTACCATCAAATCTCTGATAGCTTTTTTTGTTACAGGAATGAAATAAGATATGGATGGAAAAAATAAAACGTTCTAGGTTTTTGTTAATACTCGGTTTTTTGTGTTAATAATTTTATCTGAAAATAATGGTCCTCGTTTGTGAATTTGATAAGTGTAAAAATGGATAGTAGATTTACTCCATATGGTCATTTAGATTATGAAATTGATAAGGAGCAGCATAACAATGATATTGGCATTGAGAATGAGAGTAGTAATATGAATTCAAGACATTTGGTTGCAAGAGAGTTAGTACCGAAAATTGGCAGGCAATTCGTGACAAAAGAAGAAGCCTATCAATTTTATTTAATTTATGCCAAGCTTGTGGGCTTTGGAATTAGAAGAAGCAAAAGTCACAAAGATGAATCTGGTAAACTGATTTGTTGGCTTTTTGGTTGTAGTGCTAAAGGTAAAAGGATGCTAGATAAAAGAGATTTGTATGTAAGAGCTCCACAGTCAGAAACAAGATTCGTTCGTGAGGCAAGAATGAAAGTTAATAGTGTGCAAACTAGAATATTCCAAGTGATTCAATTTGTAGAGGATCACAAGCACTAACTTTCAAGTCCAAACAAAACACATTTACATAGTCACAGAAAGATATCTTTAGTTGTAGCAATGCAAATTGAAATGGCTAACGATGTAGGAATTTGACCGAAAGTATCCCATGATCTTATGGTGAGACAAGCAAGTGGGAGAAATAATGTTGGCTTTATTCCGAAGGATTACAAGAATTATTTAAGATTTAAAAGAACAAGAGACATGAAAAAGGGAGATACAGGTAGAGTGTTAGAATATTTGTATAAAATGCAGGTTGAAGATCTTAATTTCTTTTATGTCATTCAAGTGGATGAAGATGATTTGCTTATTAACATATTTTGGTCTGATGCAAAGATGAGGAATGACTATTTAGACTTTATTGATGTTGTTTGCTTCGATACTACTTACAACAAGAATGGTAACGGTCGTCCATTTGCTTTGTTTGTCGGTGTTAACCATCATAAGCAAACAATAGTTTTTGGTGTTGCACTCCTATATGATGAGACTGCCGTTACATTTGAGTGGTTGTTCAACATATTTGATAGAGCCATTTCTGAGAAAAAGCCTACAACTATTCTTACTGATCAGGATGCGGCAATCGCAAAGACATTAGCTTCAAGATGGCCTAAAACTCATCATCGATTGTGTATTTGTCACATTTATCAAAATGTTGCAATCCATTTGAGTGGTGTTTTTTCTTAGTTTAAAGAATTTTCATGAGATTTTAGTTCATGCATATATGACTATGAAGAAGAAGAAGATTTTTCCAACGCATGGAATTTTATGTTGGAAAAAACTTGAAGATAATGAATGGTTGAAACGTATGTTTCATATAAAGAAAAAATGGGCTTTGGTTTATGGTCACCAAATATTTTGTGCAGACATGACCACTACCCAATGAAGTGAGAGCATGAATAGCATTGTAAAAAGGTACTTGAGTTATCAAAATAACTTTTTACAATTTTTTAATCACTTCTAAAGCCTTATTGATGATCGTTGATTTGTTGAGTTAAAAGCTAATCTTAGAAGTAATGTAAGCACTCCAACATTGTCAGCACCTGTTCAAATTTTAAAGCATGCAGCTACTGTCTACACGTCAGAAGTGTTTAAATGTTTTCAAGATCAATGAAATCATTATCATGATTTTAGTTTTCGTCTTCACGGTGAAGACGAAAGCTAAAATCATGATAATGATTTCATTGATCTTGAAAACATTCGGTGAAGATGGTACAGTTGCAAAATATGAGGTTATTCTTATTGGGAAGAGCTACTCTAAAATGGTCACTCATGATTCATCAAATGATGAAGTTTATTGTAGTTATCGAAATCTTGAGTTTGCTGGAATTTTATGCTCTCATGTTTTGAAGGTTCTTAACTTGAAAAATATTTGAACAATCCCAAGTAAGTATATTTTAAAAACATGGACACGGAAAGCAAAATCCTGGAACCTTGATAGTAAAAACTCCACTATCAATGAAACTAAATCCTAAACTATTGTCAAGTATAAGGTATAAAGAATTGTGTACATTACACATGCGATTGGTTACAAGAGCATCAAAGAGCAAAGATACCTTAAAAATTGTGAAAGATCATCTTTTGAACATATTGAACATGGTTGATGAGATATTACAAGGTGAAGAAATAATATATCAAGAGAACCTAATATCACAACATCAAGAGTTGAGCCAACGACCAAATACTGAAATGAAGGTGACATTATTTTTGGTGAAATGAATCACATAAGAGGTGTAAAAATGAAGACAAAAATTACATCAAGTAAGAGATTGAGGGGTGGATTAGAGAAAAGTTCAAGCAAGAGAATGAATGTCAAAAAATGCATGACTTCAACAAATACGAAAAATTTGACATTCATCCCCCTTTCCAATACTCAGGTTATATTTTTGGTGAAATTGTTTTCAAAGAATGTATATAATTTATATACTGATAATTATAAGTAATTTTTGCTTAAACTACTCTATTCAGGATTCTGAAGATAATTCCCAACATACTCGGATTATCTCCAGCATACAAGCTCCCATATTTTATCAACTTCAGGTTATCATTTTTTGTAATTAATAATGTCTGCATATGTTGTGCTATCTGTTTTCAACAAATTTCCCTTTCATTTGTTATGAGAAATACCAAATGCAGGCACTTTCTATTTGCAAGGATTTTACAATTATGGTTTGCAATCATAAAGACCATATACCACATTCTCAGGTTCTATTTGTAATATTGTCTTCTAGGCATAATATTTTACTGAATTTAAATTTGTATTTATGAACCAATTGGTTATGACAATTACTAAATGCAGCCAATTGGTGTTTGTATGGATGACTCAACTATGCTATACACTCATTATCATTATGCAACAAATTCTCTAGAATTATTTATTAAATTATTTGTTTCTATTATTTGTAATATTTTCTTTTTATAATGTGTTATTAATCTTTAAATCATTTATCATGTTAGGTCATTGATTAAACAAGTAAACAGGGTATTAGTGCTGTTATCCCACCTTCAATGCACATGACTGGTTTACTTATAGTAATTTAAAGAAAGTTTTTGTCTTAATTTCAATTTTTATTAATAATTGCATTACATGTTTATAATTATATTAATTAATTAACATGCATGTTGATTTACAAGCACAACAAACATTTGGTTTTGAAAATTTGGAAGAAGTTAACAATTTAGGAGTTGGTATTTCCATGGACAAATGTGGTACTTGTCTTCATTTTGAAAAGTTCTGTTTTTGTAAAAGATAATTCTGATGTAAATTTTATGTATTTGTAAAAGATGATTCTGATGTAAATTTAGGTTAAAACTGATTGTTGGTTGATGATGTAAACATATTTAACATTTACTGGAAGTTGTTCAGAAAATAATTCTTTATATTGCTTATATGTTAATGCAATATAATTCATTAATTGCCAAAATGTTTAAGTAATATGTTACTGTAATGTAACTCATTAAGTGGGAAAATGTTAAGTATATATGACTATGAATTTATGGAATTATCGATTTTCAAGGGTTTGAATTTTTGGGAAATTCAATAATATGCAAGGCCATGCATGACAGTCATGCATGGCCGTGACTAAACATGCACGATGGTGCAAGTGAACATGCACAGCCGTGCATGAATTAGCCTCGCAACTTTTAAATTTTTTAACCAAAATGTTTTATTTTTTATTTAGTTTTGCACCTTAAAAATTAGCCCATGAGAAGAAAGTAAGTTTGGTTTATTTAAACCTCTCCTTTTGTTGGAAACAAGAGGGAAAGAGAGAATAACAATATTTTGTAGTTTTACTTATATACGTGGGTTCTTTAAATTTTTTCCCTCATTCAATAAATAAGGTAATTACGCAGAATACTATATATATTCTATATTATAACTTCTGTTAAAGATCTATGGATTTTCTTATTATTTGTAACTAGACAATCCATTTATTCAATTAATAGACGATTATATAAAATTTTAAATATTTGTATTAGAGATTGGAAATAGATGGACTTTCTGTACAACCTGTTGTATTGACAGGATTTATCACCACTTTAGGTACTTTAAAGTCTTCGTTTTGTTACTTAGGATTTTTGATTATTCTCTTTTTTAATGTTAGCAATGTATTATGGTCAAATAGCAATGAAAATGAATTATGTAAACAACAAATTTCACAACATTCCTTATCATTTTACTATAGCAAAGCAAAACAAACAATACTAGATAATGGACAACAAATTTCTCAACTAATAGTAAATATGAACGATCATTTCAACAAACACAACCTAAGAATTGGAAAGTCATAATACTTTATGAACAAGTTAATATTTGCATATTTAGCCAAATTTAACAAGCACTTCAATTAAAAGAACCATCAAACAAGCGTGATAGATACTCACTCAACTCTTCATCCTCTCAAGCATTTAAAGTAGGATATGTATTCACTCATTGTTCATTTCATGAAAGGCACCTACCATAAGCTTGCTTACTAATCCAATCTGCACCACTCATATCAAACACAAGCATCAATTTGAAGGTCTTTATTTAGGTTATAATGGTGCCGAGATAAGAATAGAAAAAAGGAAAAATGTAGGTTAAAACCACAACATAAATTGAGCATTTAAACATAGACAAAAGAATGACTATAAACACTCATTTCTTTCCTCTCACTTAACAAATTGAACACTTCTTCTCTCTCCTCTTGTTTTCATTTTCGGCTCATTTACTCTTCCTTCCTTTTATTTTTTTCATTTTTCATTTTTTTCATTTTTCGTTCTTACTTTTCACTATATTTGTCATTTTTTTATATGTACGATTATAAAATAAGAAAATCAAGAGAAGAGAAATACAAAGGATAAGTGAAAATCTCCACAACCATACCCATCCGTAATACAATACGTTATTATTCCTCACATTTAATCTGTAAACCTAATTATACTCATTCAAATGCTCAACTTACTTTATGATAGGTACATCAAAGACGATAAATAATCAAAGTCAAGGTTGATATTTGGGTTTAAAGAAATAAAAGGAGTTATGTTAAGCTCAAAGGAGATTTACTAGAGGTAATATCATGGTGACCTTTTAAGCAGAAGGACTAAATCCTAATTGTCTTCATCATTTCAATATTTGCATAAGATTGTGTGATCTAAACTAGTATCTGTAAGCAAGTTCTGAAGTTCCTTAATCATGAAAGAACACTCTCGACAAAGAATTACATAATTTTGTGTTTAATTTTTCAAAAAGACTTAGAATCTGACCAAATGAAAGGTGTCGTTCATCTATTACATCAGGCCAACGCCCTTTTAACTGAAATCTAAGTTAATTAGTCTAGGCATGCAAGTATACTCATTCACTTCTATTATACATTTCTAGTCTAGATTGAGTTAATTTAACAATCATGCACATCTAACTAATAAAAGGGAAAACAAAGGCACAAGACACAAATACTTTTTTTCTTTTCTTCTAAACTATTAGTCATGCAACCTTTGATGTGATCACAAAATGAAAGTGTGATCTAAGACGCTAAAGAACAAAACCAAGGAAAAAGATGAAAATGAAAAGAAATTAAGGTAACAACCAATAAAAAGGGAAAGGTTAGAAACACGATACTAAGATGAGGGTGGAACCTATCCGAAGCGAGCATTCAAATTAGCCATAAAGGTTCAAAACTCAGCCATTCTACCTTCAATGTTATGCAGCTTGTCATTTGTTCTCCATTCAAATGCTATCAATTGATTTGTCGGTGATTGATACTCCAAGGATGCATATCTTCCTCTCTGTTGCATATGTTGGGGTTGGAGTTGGGGTTGGAGTTAGGGAGGTGGAACATAATCTTCTTCTAAAGTTCTCATTTCTATAATCGAGTTCACTTGCTGCTCGAACCATCCCCCGTCTCATCATGGATAAGAACATAGAGATCGCCTTACCACATGATAACCTTCATCAACACCAAATAATTCATTTCCAAAGCCAACTTTCCCAAAACTAGCTACATCAGATTGCATGTTTTCTCGGTTAGCAAATCGAGATGTTCTGCAATTTAGGTCATAAATGTCCCAACAACTATTTTTCCTCTACTAAATTGAACCACGTCATGTAAATGCCCTATTAACTAACAACCCGCATTAAAGGGCCTCACATGTACTATGCACCATAAAACAATAAGTCACTTTTAAAAACTGCCTCATTGCTATCTCCTCTACTGAATAGTGTAAAACTTATAAACCGATAGAGATAACGAAGGGCAGGGTCCACAATAACAGAAGCTTTAGACCGACTAACGGCAAACACTTTATTAGAATTGGTCAATTGTAACCAACACTCAGTAACCTCAAATTCCTCAGGATATTCACAGAAAGTAGTATTTGGAAAGCCAAAAATATCATTAACTTCTGTTACATCTATCTGATAATATGCATTCATTAATCAAAATTTAAGACTTGACCTAATTTCCTTTACTAATTCTAAAGTGGTCAAAAATTCCAATGTCAATTTTACATATGAATTTTCTCTAAATTCAGAAAAATTTTCACAACCTACATTTCGGAGTAACTTCTGCATTTGATTAAATATTCCTAATTCAATAAGTACTTCAGAATCTATAAATCTATTCGGAATAATTTTTTGATTCTTAAAAATAACGTACCTTTGTTGATGCTCTCTACTTTCAAATACAAGGCACGACGTACCTGAATTGGGCTCTTGTGATGAAGAAGAGGGAACTCTCAGTTGTTTCATTTTTGGAGACATAGCTGGTTATGTAGGTAGATGGTGCGTTTTTGCTCCTAATAACTTGGTTTGGTGGATACAGTGGCACTTTTGAGGTGACGACGAAGAAGTTTTTATGCAAGGAAGGTTGTGTTCATTAGCTTGAGTCAGAAAACAGTTTTTGTGTGCGTTTGGATAAGTTAAAAGGGTAGTATTTATAGCGGGCGTGGAGTGCACAGGCAAGCACTCCTGTCACAGGCAACAGTCACACCCCTCAGTAGCAAACTCGCACCAAGAGTGCACTGGTGACAGTCACACTCGACTGGCACCAATGCAAGGGCCAGTATTGTGTGCCATTCACACCCGTGACTGGCACCAGTGCAGGGGCCTTTACTGTGAACCTCTCACATTGATGCCAGTATCAGTGACAGACGCCCGTGACTGGTTACATTGTTGTGATCTTATTTCTAAGTTATAATATGTTCCTTTTTTATTTTAATTTATAACATTGCAAGCTATATACGTTGTTAGTAAGGAGAGATGCATTGCAAGGGAGGCTTTAATTAGTAATAAGAGAGCTATCGAGGAACAAGAGGAATAACCACAGGGGCGTGCGACATAACACACGACCGTGCATATAACGTACGGGGCATGCGAGTTTTCATAGGTAACCTCATACGAAGAAGAAGAAGAAAGATGCTCTCTGAAAAGGTAAATGTTTTGCTCAGAATAGTTCATTAATGTCTAGAGAAGAGGAGAGAGGAAAGGTAAATGTCTTGTTCAGAATAGTTCATTAAGTTCTAAATATCTTCTTCAGGACTAAATTTCTATCAGGAATACTACTGCAGAAATTTATATTATAGGATATAATGTCCTAATTTCAATAATTAAACTGTATTAATGTAGGTTGAATCAGACAAAGTTGTCTTCATAAAAGTTTTAACTTATCCTCTTAGCTTTCTAATGATATAAAGTTTGTAATTTTTGAATATCAGAATTGAGAGATATGATTTTTACAAAATTGAGTGACACATCAGGAGTGCACGATTTTGCACTAGCCCTTCCCTAACAAGAGTACATGCACGATCGTGCACTCCTAAAGCTTCCAGCCATTTTTAAATTTATCTTAAAATTTTTATTTAAAAAATTAAATTTAAAATAATAGAAAAAAATTTAAAATTTGTCACAATTTTTTATTTTTATCATTTTAATTTTAATTTATTTAAAAATTTAAAAATTAAATAAAAAAACTAAATTTAAGTCACGCCCATGCACTTATACAATTTTTTATTTTTAATTTTATTTTTAAAATTATTAATAATAACATTATTATACTTATAATTATAATTTATTTTTTTACTTCCAACCTTTTTTATTTATCTTACAAATTTTATTTAAAAAAATAAATTTAAAATAATAGAAAAACAAAATTTAATACTTCTTAGAAATTTTGTTTTTCATTTTCATCATTTTAATTTTAATTTTATTTAAAAATTAAAATATTAAATTAAAAAACTAAAATTAAAATTTGTCACATAAGTGCACGGGCGTGACTTAAGTGCATACCAGAGTAAACTTATGGAATTTTTTCTTTTTAATTTTATTTTTTAAATTATTAATAATAACATAATTATAATTACAATTAAAATTTAATTTGTTGTTTTTTAGCCTTTTTTATTTATTAACGAACCAAATTTAAAATTTGTTACATAAATACATAGGCGTGACTTAAGTGCAAACCCGTGCACTTATGCAATTTTTTCTTTTTATTATTTTTGTAAAAATATTAATAATAACATAATTATAATTACAATTATAATTTAATTTACTTTTTTTACTTCCAGTATTTTTAATTATCTTTAAAATTTTATTTAAAAAATTAAATTTAAAATAATAGAAAAAACAAAAATTAAAATTTGTAGCAATTTTTTTTATCAATTTTTTTTATTTTTATTTAAAAATTTAAAAATTAAATTAAAAAACTAAATTTAAAATTTGTCACGTAAGTGTACGCTCGTGCATTCATGAAATTATTTTGCTTTTTAATTTTATTTTTTAAATTTATTAGTAATAACATGTTGTAATTAAAAAATAATTTATTGTTTTTTATTTTTCTCATTTTAATTTTATTTAAAAAATTAAAAAATAAAATAAACAAATTAAAATTTGTCAAATAAGTACATGGGCATGACCTAAGCGCACGGCCGTGCATACTTCACATGAGAGAGAATAGAGCGGATGTCAGCTAGTTCCCAACTTGGCTATGGCTAATAGAATAGAGTATTTTGAGTTAGATAGAAGCGGATCTTTAAATTTTACAGAAAAACGATGCTGTTTTTATCTTAGACAGAATATGACAGAGTAGCCTTAGAGAGAATCTATTATTTTTATCTTAGATGGAATAAAATAGAGTAAAGTCAAACAGAGGATCCGACCTTATTTAATATGCTAATCTTTTTCTTTTGTTTGTCATTCTCACATGATATCTGTGGCCAACTATTTCTGTGTCCACCAGCTGTCGTCACTTTATTGGCCTCCCTTCTTAGTTATTTTGGACATGTTATTTGCTTGTCTGCACCTGTTCCTGTTTCACGTCACGTGTCCCTTGTCATTGCCTTCCCTGCTACTGACATGGTAGCTGCTTTCGACTGCTCTTCTTTGTTCAGTTCTCACCCAGTTGCCGATCAATGCCTCAGACTCTCACTGCTACTTGCCAACTATCCTCGGACGGTCCCTTTAGCCATTGTCTTCGAACCCGTTGCTTTTTGTCCCTGACCATTGGCTCCAGTAATCTTTGCCAAGAGCCATTGGTGAAGCCATCACTAGCGGTCCCTGTTTGTTTGCTCCAGTCATCTTTTCCCAAGAACAATTGCTTACACCGAACGGATTATAGAATACATCTGCTGATCTGATTAGAACTGGAGAAAGTTCCTGCAGTTACTGTTGCGCTGTCCAGTAGTTGTACAGCAGTCATTACCGGACCTATTCATATTTTTCTATTTTTTAAAATTATAGATAAATACAATGTTGCTAAACCCAACATTGTTTCGTTTGATGGAACTAGTTATGTATCGTGGGATTAAGAAATATCAGTTTTTTGAGAGGTTTCAAGTTGTGACATTAAGTTACACGTGATGTTGTTGCACTAATTGAGAAATAAGGAGAAAATTATGAGAAATTCAAGAAACAACTCATGGGACTGTAAAAATCTTCAAATTCTCATATGATTTTGCAACATATATAAGCCGACAATCAAACGACATTTTGACCCTATTTGGCACTCAGCTAATTGCATTAGCTGGTAGCTAATAGCTGATTATATTAGCTGATTTGACCAGCGGATTGCATTAGTTGTTTATTAAAGATGTTTGATAAAATTAGTTGTTTAATATTAGCTGTTTATATATAAAATGACTTGTGAGGACATGAATTTAAACAAAATTATAAGGGTATGAATATTATATATCTTAGCATTTCGTTGAATATTCTTATAAGAATTTAGATTTTAGAGAAGTCATGTTTACCTGTACTGTTTCATCGTCTATAAAAAATTTATGCAACTCTTTCTATTTTTATTTTCGTTTAAGGTCAACATTTTATTTCTAACATATAACTATATAAAACAATTATAAGATCAAACAATGTTCCTAAAACATAGGTATTTAGGAATTTCAATTAGGCTGTCCTACTTACTAAAAATTGTTGTATATTAGAACTAACAAAAATATGACGCATGTGATACTTAATTGTAACTTAATTAAGAATACAATTTAAACGGCAACATATTATATAACTTAGCAGTAGAATTTAAAGGGTACAATTGACTTTTGACAGTTAGAATTTCGATTGATGGATGAAAATGCTGGCTATTAGCAGTGCTTTCAACTTCGGTTGTTTATCTTAAATCAACTAGTGTTTTCTGCTACTCTTCAAACAGCTTTCATAGCTGTTTGAAGAGTCAAACAACCAAGACAACCAATCACCTAAAAAAATAGCTGATTGGTTGTCTACCAAACGAGGCCTTTATGTATCTTGAGACTACAAAGAGGTTAGGCATATGCTTGCCAAACCTTATTCTATGTCTAACGCTTCTCTCACCAGTTTAAGTTACTAGGATAACTCCATCACACAAAGTCGGAGATTGCACAATCTGTATACAATTTTAGGTTAATCATAACAAAAATCTCAAATTTCCCTCAATTTTATAATTATAGTTTGAACTTCAAAAAGTGATAATAAATATTCAAATTTTTATTTTTTTGCAATTCTTGCCTAAATTTTAAAAAGTAGGGATAAAATATTCAAACTCTCAATTTTTTTCAATGCTATCCTGACATTAAAAACCCTAATTATTAATACACATTAGTCAAAATTAACACAACAAATGAAGATTAATAAAACGAAGTCGTTGTTAAAAATAGAATCGCTAAATTAGTTTATGCAACCTTAGCCTTTCGTTATCTATTTGTTCTCTCGATGTCGTTAGCCATTTGTTTTCTGTTTATTCTTTCAATGCCATAAACTATTCTCACATTGTAACGTACTGCACTAACATTGTTGTCAGTTTGTCCTCTCGATGCCCTCAGCGTGAAGGCGTCGGGGCTGTATAGTTTGAAAATTGAAGGATGAGGGCGTCAAAAGAACATATAGAAAATGAAGGGAAAAATCTGAAATCAAAGTGTGAGGTCGTCGTAGGTGTGTAATATGATTTAGGTCAACAAACTTAACAAAGACACTAACGTCGGGCTATAATTGAAAAAATTGAAAGTTTAAGCATTTTATTGCCACTTTTGAAGTTCGTGTTATAATTACAATATTGAGCAAAGGTTGAGTTTTTTAATAATTAAACCTATAATTTTATTCCACAACTACAAGTTATTTGGGATCAACTTACTGCTTCTAATCCAAATTGATACGAATGAATTTTTTTATTTATATGCTTAATAACAAGATTATGTGAATGTAATGAAGCTCTTAATATCTTTTTGCTCCGAATTTGAACCCGTGTGTGGATTTCTTTTTCGTTGATATTCATTTCTAAAAGTAGAGGCAATTATTGTTGATCTTATTTTTAAGGGAAGCTAAATTTCACCATTCTATTAATAATTTCTTAACTACTGTGGGACCTATAAGATCATCATGTTCTCTTTCTTCGAGAAAGGACAGGCATAATTATTGTTAAAAAAACCTGAATATTAAATATTATAATGTCTAATTAGGCCATTAGAAAGGGATCTTAACAAAAGTCTAATCAATAACAATGCAAGTCTTCTTCTTTCAGAAGACATGACAAGATACTGACTAGAATCTTCTTTAATGGGATTCTACTGAAGGAGATCAACAAAACTCATATTTGTTTGATTCCTAAAACTTTTTGTTCCTCTACTTTGAATGACTACAGGCCTATTGCATGCACTAATTTCCTCTATAAGATTATTTTCAAAATCTTAGCAAATAGGCTAAAATTGGTACTGGATTTATTGATCTCTGATAATCAGAGTGCTTTTTTACAGGTTAGAAGAATTGGTGATAATTTTTCCATAGGTCAGGAGTTGATGAAAGGGTACTAAAGGAAAAACAACCCACCAAAATTTACCATAAAGGTTGATTTCAAGAAAGCCTTTGATTATGTTGAATAGGACTTCATCTTACGCACTAAGACTCTTGGGGTTCCTAGAGGTATTTGTCACTTGGGTTAAGGCATGCATAACCACTCCTACTTACTCCATCTTAGTTAGTGGTACTCCGATAGATTCATTTAAGCGTTCAAGACCCTATCTCTGCTTATCTCTTTATTATTTGCATGGAAGTCCTCAGTCAGTTAATCTGACAGAAAGTGGAAACAATAGGTACTTTAAATTTCATTCTAAATGTAAGAAGGTAGGGTTAATCAACTTATGTTTTATGGATGACTTACTGCTTTTCTCTAAGGCTCATGGTAAGTCTATTGAGTTACTTATGTCTACTTTGTCTGAATTTAGGGAACTTTCAAGTCTGGAGATTAACTTCTCCAAAAGTCAGTATGTTTTAGCTACAGGGGCAAATATAATGGGGAGCAAAATCTCCAAAATAACTGGAATGAAAAGGAAACCTGCCCCACTAACCTATTTGCGACTTTCCATTACCATAAAAAGAATCCAATTTTCGGAATGTCAACCATTGATTGATAAGATACAGAGAAGATTGAGAATGTGGTCAAACTGAATGCTCTCTTTTGGAGGGAGGCTATAAGTTATAAAAGCAGTGCTGAATTCCCTTCATATCTACTAGTCCTCAAATATTTCTCTAGCTAAAGAAATTATCAAATCTATTGAGAAGCTTTTCCAAAGATTCTTATGGGGGAACCTGAATTCAAACAGTCATTTTGCTAAGGTTAAATGGCAAGAAGTTTGCAAAAGGAAAGAGGAAGGGAGATTAGGATTGATTTTGATTGCTTCCTTTAATAGAGTAGCCTTGATCAAGAATCTCTAGAATATTCTTATTGAGAAAAAATCTCTCTGGATCCAATTTAGACCTTTGCTTAAACCCCTAGTTTCATGCAAGATTGGGATGGAGAAAAGGCTTATTTGTGGTTTAACAATTGGACAGGGCAAGGATTCCTAATTAGACATTCTCAGGCACATCAGATATGGTATGAATTTCCTATCAAGGTGAAGGTAAAATCTATCCTACTAAGAGGTCAATGGAAAATTCCAACCGAGCCACATTTTCTGATACCTAGCTATCAACCAAGTCAATAAAGAGAGGATACTTTCTATTGTCTCAACCTACCTCCTAACACCTTCAACGTTTCAAAATTCAAGAAGTGGCAAAATCGCAATAGCTCAAGACAATCTTAGTTTCCTATTGTCTGGCACAAGTCACTTATGTCAAGTTCCTCTATCCTCTTATGGTTTACGGTGCTGAATAGATTAAGTACTATAGATAGATTACACTTTATGTCTACCTCTTCAGACTGTGTGCTATGTGAGATAAAACGATAATCATGGTATCATCTCTTCTTCAAATGTCCCTTCTCACAGTTCATATGGGAGTGGACTAAGGCATTAAAATTTATCTCTAATGTAGGTACAATCTTCACAAAAGCCATGAAATGGCTCCTGAGGTTGACCCA
>JANZXR010000171.1:37164857-37181548 GCA_027575705.1 Erythroxylum echinodendron
AATAAGGTACGAATTAAATTTCGCTTTATTATGATTCGTGTTAATCATTTTATAGAATTAAATAGATCTTGGTTTTCAGGAAATCAAAAGTCACGAAAAAGTTTCGTGATTATTCCGCTACGGTCGGATCGGATCAGATCCGGACCTGATTTTCCAACACTCTAGAGTTTTGTGTTAACAAAACCCTAATTATCGATTTGGAAAAGAATTTGGGAACAAATATTTAGAAATCAAAAGAAGAAAACCAGTTATTACTTATTAATAATTTTTTTTCTGTTCATTGCAGCATTTCAGTAATATATGCACAAGTGAAATTATTGCATGTGTCGCTTCCCAAGTTCCAGTCGATAGTGCTTCTTTCTTTCTTGCTCGTTGACTTCAACCTTCTTCTAATTGTCCACAGTCCATAATATCATTTATTCTTTTTAGCGATCTTATCTACGGGTTAAGCTTTAGATATTATTATTGCAATTCCTACAAATGTTCTTTTGTTGCATCCTTATCATCATCAACAGACCACTAAACCAATACTTAAACAACTGATCAATTTTTTCACTTTACCAACCTTTTTATACATAATTGCAATAGGCATCTTCATTAATGTTTTCAGACATTTTTGAAATAATTTTATTAGGGTCTAAATCATTTTTCTTTATTTGATAAACATAAAAAGTGGGATGAATTCGATAGCTCTCTAATATTTGCAAATTATAAATTAATTTTTCCATTTTTTGAATTATTTGAAAATGACCTATTCTTAGTGATGGCAATTTTTTGTTATCTTTATGTGATAAGACTGTGTTACCTCTCTATATAAGCTTTCACGTACGCTATTTTTCTTTTCTTTTTCACTCAATAGTTCTAGCATAATTTGTGTTTTGCCAATATGATATTGGATTAATTTCAATGTATTTTCTTTTTCTTATAATACTTGATCTATCATAGGTAACTTTGAATCTCCTACGACATGTGGGATATTTATTAGATGATTATATCCATAAATGACTTTAAATAGAGTGTATTAAATTGCTGAGTGAAGGGTGGTATTATACCACCATTTCGCTAACGCCAACTATTGTTAACAGTCAAACGAGGACAATCACTAGTCATACATTATAATGACATTTTAATATCTTGTTTAGTTCTTAGTTTTAGGCATTAGATTAAGAGTGATATCTTATAGACTAATGCAAAGAAGCTATTTAGGCATTAGATTAAGAGTGATATCTTGTACATAGACTAATACAAAGAAACTCTCTGAAGTCTGAAAATTTCCATCTAAATTGCACCAGTGAAAATAAGTTTTTGACCACTCATTATCCCCAAAAGAATCCTACTTAACTTGTAGATGCTATCATTAAAAGCTTGAGCTACCTTAACTGAGGAATAATGATGAAAGTGTAGCACGTAACATGAGCTTTAGTTATGCATCTCAGATCAAACGTGAAAAGGAAATAACGAAAAAATGTGGAAATACTTAATTTCAGTTTTATAATGTTTCAACAAGCTTTTCGAAGCCGTAGTGAACACGAATCTTTTGACACCTTCACGGAATCTACTCACGAAGATGTGGTCAACATCTTTCTGTAGTTTTTTTTTTAAAACATGAACCTCTGATTGAGTTAGAGTGATTTTATGTACGTTCACGAATTACTTAAGTAACTGCAGGAGTCTTTAACTTCTATATATAGCTTTTATATTGGGCTTCTCTGTTACAAGCCTGATATGAGTTCAGTCTATACTGATTGAGGTCTATTTTTCTCTTAGACTTTTGCCTATTAATCTAGATTTTTTATTGGGCCACTTTATTATCTTTATCCGAATCAAATTATATAATTTAACCAATAAATTATTAAATTGCCGATAAAATGTAATTGATTGTTGTCTACCATTATAGGAAAATATCTAACAGAAAAAGTATAATAAAATGATCATACTTACTAAGCCAATCAACCACTAAAGTTGGCCATCATCCGGACTTCTGCAGATTAAGGAAATGTAAAACCAAATCCAAGGATTTTAATGATGCATGGAAGACCCTCAATTAACCGGTTTTGAATGTCCTAAAAGGTGAACAAACTCTGAATCTTTACTGACATGCGAATATGGGAATTATTATGCAACTTGAGTCATTTCTATCAGCAATGACCCGAAATAATGAACAAAAAAAATATCAATTGTTTCCGAAATTTGGTTAAAAATTCTATGTGTGCGTGTGTTTTTTTTTTTTTTTGCAGTTTTATTGCATAACTGAAGTCTCTAATCCTTGCAGTTCATTTTATAGACATAAAATTTATTGCTTTGAGTCAAGAATATACGTGGAATGACCAAGAATATGATACGGTGGAAGGCTCAATTTAATGTCTCATAAGCTTTGTACAGGGTTGAAATGAAATGGATTGATGGATCCTGGTTGGGTGAGACCGCGCGCGAGAGAGATAAATAAAACTAAACAAAGTAAAGAAGACAAGTGGGTATGGTAGGCAGCTAGAACACAGCAGAAAATCGACTTTATACCAAAGACAATAAAATACAAATGGGTGTATTCATCATGTGCATTTGTAGCCAATGAAACAGAACATCTTCAGTTTAAAACTCAATTCAAAAAGTAGCTAATTACGTAAAGAAAGTTCAAACTTTAATATCCAGACGAACAAGGAAGCAGAGAGAACGAAGACAACTAGGGTTTTTCTTGTCCGATAAAGTAAATTTGGGTAATGTTGATTTGTGTGTTGGATCATAGGTAGTCGAGTTTAGCTTATGGGTTGTCGAGTTTGGGTTAACAAACGTATGGAGGCTCAATTTGTCATCAGAACGCTTTTTCCTGGAAATGAAGGAAAAGGAACTTTACTTCATTTGACTAACATAAAACAAAACGCACTACCATGGCATTCAACAAAGGAACACTACTTTCTTTTTTAATTTGATAAGATTCTGTTTTCTATCCTATCATTAGGTAAGAGATTTTGTCCAATTTGTTACAGTCTGTGCTATTGATCCTTTCTTTATAATATTTTTCCCATTAGCTAGCTTTTGATTCTCATTGCAGTCTTGTTCTTGTCATGATATATAAGAAGAATGTTGGTTAGAGGTTGATATATTATCTTATAATTATCAACGAAGAAACAAACTTTCTTATATTGAATGAGTTAATTTCTATCATAAAACGTAATTATAAGATTCAACTTTGGTTACTATCACAGAAATACTTTTGACTTCGTTGGCTAAATCTCCAGCCGACGCTGCACTACTCTTTTGTTTTTGCAGCCTAGCCATTGGCTTAAGTTTCGTAACCATGGATATCATAGTGAAAGTGTTATTCTTCTTCCTCTTGATCATGCAATGATTTAACACAATTATATTCTCTTCTCGACTGCATACAAATCTCATTACCTTTGACTCCAAATCATTCAAATTTGTGCCTATTTGATACTTTCTAAACAAAAACTTTTTATATACTGAACTTTGACAATTCATAAAAGACAGCCTATCCTATCCTATTACACAAGGCTTTTTCGCTTTGTCAAAGTTAAGTGACGGTCATTAACGTACCAGTCTTTCTTTTGCATATTATTTTTGTATAAAATTATATAAAAAATTTATTAAATATCTCTCGTCAGATTCTTAAGAATTAATATAATTATGAATTTTTAAGAATGGAAAATTTTTAATTATTACTCTACTTTATAAATATAATTATTTTTTTCAAGATTATTATACGAGTAATTTATAATTTATGATGTTAAACAAAGATAATTATGGAATTGTTTTACTACTTTTTTTCCCACTCTTTCTTATTTTACATATTTCTGCCACTACGTTAAATAGTTATCATTCAATTGGTGCAATGCATCATATGATTTGTCTTATTCCACAAATTTTCTGATGGGATGAGCAATTGTCAAAATGTATATGCACAGAGACAAAACCATCCCATTATCTACTACAGTCGATTTCTCTTTTTCTATGAAAGTTGGGCAGACATCAGTTTCAAAGGGACAAATCGCACACTTATTTGCCTAGCTTTCCTCAAACCGACTTTCTTTTTCCTTCTGGATCTTGTTTGGATGTCAAGAAAAAAAAAAAGGCTCAATATGACTTGAAGAGACTTATATGGAAAAGTCATTTGGAAACGCCAAACTAACATTGAATTACTATTAACGGTACACTTTGGAAACAAAAAGTAAATTCATACCACAGGAAACCCAGTTAAACCTGCAAAGCACATTGAAAGGGTTTAGCCTATAGTATGTGGTAGAATGAAGTTTAACATAAGGATCTGAAGATATTGTGAAAATTTGAATAAAATCACGCATATAAACAAAAAAACATTGAATCACTAATTTGAATATTAAAGAAACTTAAAATTTGTTATTTTAAAAAATTTATGAAGTGTTTTCTCTTTGTTTTCTGGTTTCAGGAAAGAAGCAAATTATGGAAAAAAAAAATGAGGAAGCAGGTCGCAGGTGTCAGTCCCAACAACTAAAGGCATTAACCTTATCTGCTCCAAGTGGCAGCTTACGGAGTCATCCGTCAACCCTGGTGGGCGGCCATTAGCCCTACGAGCAGGAGCTTTTAATTCTGTTTATTTTCACGTCGCTGACATTTAGCACCTGAAATTTTGACTCTCGACACCACATCAGCTTCTAATTTTGTGGCAACCCATTGCTTCTAGTTCCTTGCTTGCGTGCATACTTTGTCCTTCTCATGTTCACTTCTCACCTAGTCATGTGAAATGACGCCAAAGATTTTCAAAGCAACCTCGTGCTTCAATTATGTTGATAGATAATACTCTAACCACCTTCCATGTTCGTCAACTTTTTACTACTCTCCCTTTCTCTCTCTTACTTAAAACTCATTAATTTTTGTTGGACAATAACAAACGCACATACGTACACCGACCGGCTATGGAAAAAGTTTTCCGGGAGCGGCCTTGTTTGCTGGTTTTCTTTCTTGTTTTGATGAATCTGTTTTGTTTCTCCCTATCAGATGAGCTTCAACTGCTTCTGAACTTCAAGTCTGCTCTCCAGAATTCAAGAACAAATGTGTTCAGTACATGGACACTGGAGAATTCTGCTTGCAACTTCACAGGGATCGTTTGCAATGTCGATAGACATGTCACTGAAATCAATCTTCCCCAACAACAACTTGAGGGTGTTCTACCGTTTGATTCAATATGCGGATTAGGTTCATTAGAGAAAATCTCTTTGGGGTCAAATCTTTTGCATGGTGACATCAGCGAACACTTGAGAAATTGTTCAAACTTAAAGGTTTTGGATTTGGGGTTCAATTATTTTAGTGGAAGTGTACCTGACTTGTCTAGTTTACGCGAATTGACAATCTTGAATCTGAACAACAGTGGTTTTTCTGGGTCTTTCCCATGGCATTCACTGGAAAATCTTACAAGTCTTACTTTTTTAAGTCTCGGTGACAATCCATTTGATGCAACAAGTTCATTTCCCCCTGAGATAGTGAAGCTTAACAAGTTGAATTGGCTGTATCTTACCAACTGCACCATCAAAGGACAGATTCCGGACAGTATATCAAATCTTACTCTGCTTGAAAATCTCGAACTCTCTGACAATCGGTTATTTGGAGAAATCCCATCAGGAATTTTAAAGTTGACCAAGCTTTGGCAGCTTGAGCTTTACAATAACTCATTAACAGGCAAACTTCCGGTAGGAATTGGAAACCTGACAAGCCTGGTAAACTTTGACGCTTCCCAAAATATGTTGGAGGGTGACATTGTGGAGTTGAAATCATTGACCCAACTTGCTTCTCTCCAGCTCTTTGAAAACCGATTTTCTGGTGAATTGCCTGTTCAGTTTGGTCAATTCAAGAACCTTGTGGAGTTATCTCTTTATAGGAACCAGCTCACAGGTTCACTTCCTCAAGAACTAGGCTCGTTGGCAGACCTCAATTACATCGATGTTTCAGAGAATTTCTTGACTGGTCCTATCCCATCTGATATGTGCAAAAATGGTAAAATGACTGATTTTCTAATCCTGCAGAACAAGTTCACTGGTCAGGTTCCAGCAGGCTATGCGAACTGTAAGTCTCTGGTTCGACTGCGTGTAAACAACAATTCACTTTCTGGTGCAATTCCTGCTGGAATATGGGGTTTGCCAAACCTTTCGGTCCTTGATCTCAGCATGAACCAATTTGAAGGTAATATGACACCTGATATTGGCAATGCAAAGTCTCTCGGGTTGTTGGTTTTATCTAACAATCGATTTTCTGGTGAACTGCCTGTGGAAATATCAAAAGCCTCTTCATTAGTGTCAGTTCAGTTGAGCCAGAATCAATTTTCTGGTCAGATACCAGCGAGAATTGGAGACCTGAAGAAACTATCAAGTCTTTATCTGAATGGAAACCTTTTTTCAGGTATCTTGCCGGCCTCATTCAGTTCCTGTGTCTCTCTCACTGACATAAACCTTTCTGGCAATTCCTTTTCCGGGAATCTCCCAGCGAGTCTTGGTTCTTTGCCTAATTTGAACTCCTTGAATTTGTCCAACAACAAGTTTTCAGGTGAAATTCCAGCTACTTTTTCATCCCTGAAACTAAGCAATCTTGACCTCTCAAATAACCAGTTAGTTGGTATGATACCTGAATCCTTATCCATTGATGCTTTTCGTGATGGCCTCAAAGGAAATCCTGGCTTATGTAGCCAAGATCTACAGGATATTCGAGCATGTTCGTATCATGCTAGAAGTTCCACTCATCTTAGAGTAATTTTAGCTTGTTTAGCAGCTGGAATGTTAGTTTTAGTCTTCTCATCTTGTTACCTCTTGCTCACAAAATCAAGACACAACAGTCTTGATCACCCTTTGAGGCAGAGTTCCAGCTGGGACATGAAATCATTCAGAATTCTAAGTTTTGATGAAAAGGATATTGTAGATTCCATCAAGTCTGAGAATTTGATTGGCAAGGGAGGGTCAGGGAATGTGTACAAGGTTGTGCTTGGTAATGGAAATGAGCTGGCAGTGAAACATATTTGGGCAACAACTTCTGGTGATCAGAAAAGCAACCGAAGCAGCTCAGCCATGCTTGCAAAAAGAAATTTGCGGTCATCAGAGTATGAAGCAGAGGTAGCCACCTTAAGTGCTGTCAGACATGTGAACGTTGTGAAACTATATTGTAGCATCACCAGTGATGATAGCAATCTGCTGGTCTACGAGTACCTGCCTAATGGGAGCTTGTGGGATCAGCTGCACTCTTGTCACAAGATCCAGATGGGATGGGATTTGAGGTATTCAATTGCAGTAGGAGCAGCAAAGGGATTGGAATACTTGCATCATGGTTGTGATAGAGCAGTGATCCATCGCGATGTGAAGTCCAGCAACATTTTGTTGGATGAGGACTGGAAGCCTCGAATAGCTGACTTCGGACTTGCAAAGATTTTGCAGGCTGGTGGTGGAGGGGACTGGACTCGTCAAATTGCTGGCACTTACGGATACATTGCTCCTGGTAAAGTCTACGTTCTGGTCCTTTAATGTTTGTTTCCCTCTATATTCTCATTCTTTCAGGATTTGAGCAGCTAATCTAAAGTTGTCAAGCTACTGATAAATTTTAAGTATTAACATTCATCTCATAGTCTCTCAATTAAGATTCTTCATGTCTGCGTATGTATAAGTTTCTGAAATTTAATTTCATGTGCCTGTTCGTTCCTGATGTAGCAGTTTATTGATCAATGGCTGTCGTTGTGCTTTTGTTTTCAGAGTACGCATACACTTACAAGGTAAACGAGAAAAGTGATGTGTATAGCTTCGGTGTAGTCCTGATGGAATTGGTCTCAGGTAAGAGACCGATTGAACCTGTGTTTGGAGAAGCGAGGGACATAGTTAATTGGCTTCGCTGCAAGATGATGAGGAAAGAAAGTTTGCTTGATGTAGTGGATTCAAACATCTCAAAGGCCCACAAGGAGGACGCCATTAAGGTGTTAAAAATAGCCATCCACTGCACAGCAGAGATCCCATCAGTAAGGCCCTCCATGAGAACTGTAGTCCAAATGCTAGAGGAAGCTGGTCCTAGTCAACTTACCGACATAATTATCGATGACAAGCTGTAAACCAGAAATCCAAGAATAGCAGCTAGTTCACTTGTGGTTAGAGAACTGGCAGTTTAGAGGGATCATATCTCCTCACAAACATAAAAAAGTGGAAGAGGTGTTGATGCATTAGACTTCAGTTCAGGAGCTGTAACATTAAGTCTTGCTTTTGGTTGTAGCGTTTTATAGAGACTGGTTTGTAAGGCATAGCCTCTCTGTAGATTATAGGTGCTCGGAATTTAGAATGTGATAGACAAAATGCAAACTTACTTGATGAATAATATCTTGCCTGTCAATTTAAGCTACCATATAGACGTTTTGATGAATTTATAGATAACAGTTGTAGTTAATCCCGTACATTTTAGATTATTCCTTATCTTGAATTTAAATTTCATATCATAAATTAAGTCTTATGGAATGGAAGTATCAATAATAAAATTATAAGTTTTGTTATTTTTTGGATAAAAATAAAAAAAAAAGAATACTATTAAATGTAATGAGAATATTTGCTTTCACCATACGTGATTTAAGTATGCCCTGATAATGCATTTTTAACACAACAAATCATACTTAGTCAAGCAATATCTTGAATAGCAAAAGCCACTTGTTGGTTCAGTCTCTGATTTTCTTCATACAATGAACAGGCATACACATGTTCTCAGCTTGAATCTTAACACTGTTACACCTGAAAATGACTGCCAACAGCCAGCTAACAGTCAGAATTGTTAAATTTCTTTCTAATCTAATGCAAAGCAAGTAAAGATTAGAACTGTCCCCAGTTAGAATTTTATAAGATGAATTAATATGTACAATCAAGAACAAGCATCAGAAAGATACAAGGAATGCAAGGACTTATAGAAAGATACAAGGTATGCAAGGACGTAGTAAACGCAAATTGAACGGACTTAGGATTTGGATTCTGATAAAATAGATAAGCTTTCAATCAAAGCATGAGCAGCGACCAATAGCAAATGGGTTTAATAGGCCTTACCATTTCACGTTCAGTTTTCAGTGTCACTCGTCCCTCTCTCTCCCTTGTGTACTCTTCAAACGTTAAACCTATTTTGCCTTTACATCTCTCCTCTTCATTTCTCTCGCCTCCTCCCTACACCAGTTAACTCTCTCTCTCTCTCTCGCTAGTTATTCATAGATACACTCTATGTTGAAGCAATTGATGATGTGAATTCTAAAAGATTAGAGCTTTATGTTAAAAATTACAACTTTATGATGCTTATAGACATGCGTTGTAAGTAGATTGTCCATTCACTGTTTGGTTGTTGCAGGGAGAAGGAACTTAGTGCTGCGAGTCGGAAATCTCGATTATAAGTACGAGAACGTGTTGATGGAACCAAGCAAAGAGTTGCCTGAAACAAATCGGAACCTTTATCCTCTGATTGAACCGTATGATACTGGTTTTTTGAGGGTTTCGGATATTCATGCTATATACTACGAGCAGTCTGGAAATCCCAGTGGGCATGTGAGTTGCAATGGTTGAAGTTTTTATTTTGAATTGAAATGATTTGACTTGATACCGTAAACCTGTAAAGTTAGGATGCCAGTGGTGGGGCTGTTGGGGTGGTGGGTTGTTACCATGTGAACCTTGAATTGCTACTTTGATGCTCTTATTTGTACCACATGACTGTCGTCCTGATGCAAGAATTAAGTGGAGGACCTTTAAGCTTTGACCACCAAACAGAATTTTAGTAATTAGATTCCTGATGATATCCTTGAACCTTGAATTGGTAATTTGATACTCTTATTTGTACCACATGACTGTCGTCCTGATGCAAGAATTAAGTGGAGGACCTTTAAGCTTTGACCACCAAACAGAATTTTAGTGATTAGATTCCTGATGATATCCTTGAACCTTGAATTGCTAATTTGATACTCTTATTTGTACCACATGACTGTAGTCTTGATGCAAGAATTAAGTGGAGGAGCTTTAAGCTTTAACCACCAAACAAAATGTGTACTAATTAGATTCCTGATTATATCCTTCGTAGTTTCCTTAAGTGTTTATATCGATTCTAGAGCTACTTGCAAGTGGTAAAATCTGTTTGGAGTTGATTGAAGGGCATTTTCACTCTTATTTTTAACGGATGCCTCGTGAATCTGCCATCACTTCTGATGCTGATGAAATGAGTTTGACTCAATTCTTTTCTCTTGAAAAACATGTGGTTCCTGGACCTTGTTTATATTCTTTGATGTCCGTGATGTTGTTGGAGACCACTAGAAGTTACCTTGTTAGATTAAATACCGTGTGGCATATGGTGTCCGCACATGAATATGTATCTTGGAATGGCTGAATCTGGATTTTCATAAGATAATTTCTGATGAGACTGATGTCCTGGTAGGAGGTGATTTGGGATTGATTAATTTCCGGCAGTGGTTTGATTGTGCTTAATATCTCTACTTCTGTCCATGGATCCTTCTTTCTGATGATGCATCTTTCAGTCATATACCCTACGTTCTTGTATCTATTCAATTGTTGTGTCCTGTACAATAGTAATAGCCGAATGGCAAATTAATGTGACATCTTTTCTGTGCGGTGTAATGAATATGATCCTCTGCAGCCAGTAGTCTTTCTCCACGGAGGCCCAGGGGGAGGAACAACGCCTAGTAATCGAAGGTTTTTTGATCCTGACTTTTACAGAATCATTCTATTTGATCAGGTTACTATGGCCATCCAGCTACTCCTTATGAGGATGTCATCATCATTTTTATTGATCCTACTTAACCTTGCTGTTTTGTGGGCTTTCCTAGCGAGGTGCAGGAAAGAGTACACCTCATGCTTGCTTGGAGGAAAACACCACATGGGACCTTGTCAATGATATTGAAAAACTAAGAGAACACTTGGGAATTCCAGAATGGCAGGTCAAATTTCTCTATGATTCTTGAACTGTAAATAAAAGATGATAACTTCTGCGGTGCTGGAAGTCTTTACAGGCATTCACCTTGGATGCATTTGGAATGTTAATCTTATTTTATGTTTTTTTTTTCTGCATTTTGCAGGTATTTGGTGGGTCATGGGGAAGTACACTGGCACTTGTTTACAGCCAATCTCATCCTGAAAAGGTATCCGGTTCTTCAGTTGTTGTTTCTTTGTTTGAGGTTCAATTGATTCGTTAATAACATCATATATGGGTGCTATTAATTTGATCTCCTGTAAGGTCACTGGTTTGGTCCTCAGAGGGATCTTTTTATTGCGGAAGAAAGAGATTGATTGGTTTTATGAGGGTGGTGCTGCTGCTATATTCCCCGATGGTATGCTGGATACTGTTGCTTAGATGATGTAGTGGATAATGAAAAACATATGCTAATACCTAGCTATTGCATTGTTGACTATGTGTTGCAATTAATAAGAATCATTAGTGGCAGGTAGATATCAAGTTTTGGATATTTCATTTAGCAAAAATGTTTAAGTAAGTCCTTTCAGAACGTGGAAAAAAACTTCGGCACAATATTCATGAGTTCATGCAGTATTCCATCTTCTTGTCATTTTTTCAGTTAGAAGATTTTGCATATTACCACCTAAGGTGTACTGGTTTGTATTTATACCTGCAATCCTACTATGCCGTCCTCCCTTTTAGTATGTGGAATGGACTGTATTTTAATTTAGTTTATTTTAACAATCAGTTATAAGCACTTTGAGGTAGAAATTTTTTCTTCTTAACACATTCGACTTGATAGCTTCATATTGCAAATACCCTATCAAACTACTTTATTTCTTGATTCATTTTTTGTATGACAGCTTGGGAGCCATTTAGAGATCTCATCCCTGAACCTGAAAGAGATTGTTTCATTGAAGCTTACAGGAAGAGACTGAACTCTGACAATATGGAAACACAAGTAAGGGTTAGATGCTTCTTTTTAAGTTGTGTTGGTTGCAGCATTTTTGTACTTTGTATCTGATTTGGATCTTAGATATTTCCAAACTTGCTGAGACACGTTCATGTTGCTTCAAGTTGTAATTAAAGTGAGCCCTTACAGAGTGCATTATATTTTCTTAGTATGAAGCAGCAAGAGCATGGACCAAATGGGAAATGATGACTGCTCATCTTCTTCCAAATGAAGAAAACATCAAAAGAGGGGATGATGATAATTTCTCACTGGTAAGGCAAATCAGTGACTACTGTTATGGGCTTTAGATTGTTCACGTTGAAAGAGAACCTTGATGTATTTCTCTTTGAATAAGCTTATGAAAAGAAGACAAGCATCTGTGCCTTTATAATTTTAGAGGGTTGGGTACCATGCTAACCTTCTGAATGCAAGGATGCAAATAGAAATGGATCAGTCTTGCCTACTATTTCCTGTAGCTTGCATTTTTACCATTAGAACGAACTGAAAAGAACAATGAAGAGAGTGGTAATAGCAAATGGTTGCTTAAATGTGCACAATTCAATTCATAAGTTACAATCTATGTCTACCATTTTCAGTTCTTGTTTTGCATATATTTGGTACATACTTTTACCTGAATTATGCTCATTGTCAGCCCCTATGACAGTTTAATGATAATAGGATATCATAATTCATTTCTCACTGCTTCGTTATGGATATTAATGTTTTAAACTCCAATAATGCACATGCTGCTTTTCTCCCATTCAGGCTTTTGCGAGGATTGAAAATCATTACTTCGTGAACAAGGGATTTTTCCCTTCAGATTCATTCCTTTTAGATAATGTTGATAAGATAAGGCATATCCACACCACAATTGTCCAGGTATATGTTGTTTATCAACATGTTGGCATTCTGCTCGTTTAGCTTCTATTCAAGTGACATTGTAAGACACATGCATTAGTTGTTTTACTGAGCTAAAAACTAGTCATGGACAGTCGAGGAGTCTACTTTTATCAAAATGTTGTTCATTTCATGCGCTGAATGGTTGCACTTTTACCAGCCCATCTTTATTTTTCTCTTGGTTGTGGTGTATAATGCATGTAATAATTATTTTCCAGTTTCACGCATTGCTTGCAAATATTCATCCATTCACATTCTTGTTTCATCAAATTTTGCAATTTCACCATATTGTTTCCATAGCAGCTAAATCCTTTGACGTGTGGTATGTACCGCTATGAATATTAGCATTCGATTAACCAGTATTTTCTATGGCAAGAGGTTCTGGTTGAAGATTCATTGTTAATTTTTCCTGACATCTGAATGGTATTTCAGGGAAGATATGATATTTGCTGTCCAATTATGTCTGCTTGGGATCTCCATAAGATATGGCCAGAGGCCGAATTAAAGGTAAGAGTAACTTATTTAAGCCGTTACAGGAGAAACTACTGCTTCGGTGGTAAGGGCAATCCCCTAATATGAGAATTTATCAAAAAGAGTTTGGATATGAGTTTAACTCACAAGATTGTCTCCATGTGCAGATGTTAAATTTTATTTTATGAGATATTATTTGCCTGTGTATGCATATTTCTGTTTCGTTGTTTCTCTTGGTTATTCTGTTTATATTGGTAAAATTGATAAGCAGTCACCATAATATATGGACACTGAAGTGAAATATAATGAAGTCATTGAAAAGAAATTTTGGAAGAGGACACCACCATAAATTTTTATATTCTATGGATGTGTCTGATTTGTATTTGTTTATGTGAGTTTCGTGGTTTGCAATTATTGACTACAGGAGTATACATTGTGCATTTTCCTTACATTTTTTTTATCTTAGTTGCACAATTTACAAAAAAGAGTGATCTTTGGGCAGGTTGTGCCAGATGCAGGACATTCTGCTAATGAACCAGGAATAGCTGCAGAACTTGTGGTTGCAAATGAAAAGCTCAAAAGCATTATCAAAAATATATCCTGAAGGGATAAGAGGCATCTAGCTGTGAGATTTAGAATCAATCCAAAAAATGGAACACTGAATAATTTGTTCTGCCTTCCATACTGAATTTGCTTGTAAGCTTCTGAGAGGTAGATGAGAATAGAAGAACGGGAAATGTTGAACCAGCTGCCTGCTTTATTATTATTATTTTAAATCTCTTCTAGTGATGAATGGAAAACTGAGTTGGTTGGTCAAGCGTACTCTTGCATCCATGTCTCTACAAACCAGTGAGGTAATATTGTTGCGGCTACCCAGAAACGGCCAGATAGGGTGTGTTCTTTTTTTTTTTGAGAAATTAAAAATTTCATAAAAGAATGAGAAGAGTTGCATGTCAAAGCTATCCCACGTGCACAGACCCACAAAGATACACATAATAGGCAAAAACGACAGCGTTCAAATAAGAAACATTCGACGATTAGGGCAAAACTACTTCTGCCTTTCTCGAATCTTCAGCCATTTACTCAATTAGGGAGAGTGGTTACGAAGGACTGGAGTCTTACGATGGTTGCGGTGGTCCTCATCTTCTCTTTGCCCTTGCTAGCTATTATCCTCAGGTAGCTGGTACTATTTGAGCTCATCTTAGACGATTTAAGGGTCTCTAAGTCATTTCTTTTCTTTCATAGGAGTGCGAGACTCGCTGGTCCCAGTTCTTCTGTGACGAGCCAGCTATTGAAGAGCTAATTTAGGTCAGTATAGCTTCTACTATGATTCCTTTCTCGGCTCCTCCTTCAATCAAGCACTGTTGACATCTAAGGTTTGAAAATTTGGGTTATCTTCATCAGGGTAAAGGGCTTTGCAGATTAACTGGAAAGGGGAATCTTATCCACGAAGATTTAACGGTTCATAGATTTCCTTTCTTTTCCATGGTTACGCCTTTGTTTAATCTTTATCTACTGATGACAGGGATAAAGACTTACCCTATTATTAAACATGAGAAAGAGCAGATCCTAAGTAAGGTATTGGTCATCTTCTCTATTTCCTTTGATCTGCAATGTGTAGTCTGCTTGAAAAGTCCTAGGGGCTGTTGTGAGTAGAGAATTGGGTTTCATTACTGACTGAGGATAGTGTAACTAGTTCATAGGACTATCTGAACTAGCTATTGCTATATACTATATTCTCCAGGCTAGAGTCATTCTCCTACTAGAGTGGAGATTTAGCTGATTGATGATCAGTTGCTCTCTTATGCTGGTAGTAGTGATATCTAATAGAGAGCTTATCGAAGTAGATTGGTTTTTAAACCTTCTACTGTTCCTTTCTTTCCAGATAACATGAAGACAAGTAGCCATTGAGAGTAGAATAATAGCCATATCAAACTTTGAGTAGTTCAAATTAGGTAGTTCCCTTATAATCTCTGTGAGTCTATCATAGTTGAAATTAGGGGCACATAGCATGGAGATTTTTGCCCACAGTCCTCTAGAAAAAACACATTCAAAGAAAAGATGGTTTCTGGTTTCATTCTCTAGGTTGCATAGGATACATAGCTTAGAGGAGGATAGGAATTTCAACCTATCCAAGGTACTTAGCCTGTCCCATATTTCTAGCCAGAGCTGAAAACTATCATTAGGTCTAAGGACCTTATTCCAAATCAAAGTGTCACATCCTACACGGTTTACACTTCTATCTCTCAACTTTCTGACTTCCTTAACCATAATCCCAGAAACAAGAATACCCTTCCACAAGTACGTATCATTTCTGTCAGGTAACGAGCTGAGTCGGGACAGCCCTGATCCAAGAGAGACGCGTGGTCTGATCGAGCTAACCAGTTGCAGCTTGTGGCCCAGCCAATCGGGCCAAAGTCAAGTCAGGTCATATTTGTCATTCCTAATTGAACCACTCTAAACAACTCTTGAGGCTTGTTTCACTTTAACCTCTCATTTTATAAGAATTGAATAATATATATATAATTATATGATTCATACACAATAAAGAAGTATATAATGAATTACATCATTTAGTAAGCAACACAACAAAAATTTTGAAGATATCAAATGAATGTGAAAATATATTTCTTATATATATATATATATATATATATATATATAGTATAAGTTTGGAGAGCTTTAAGAAGAATGAGTGTTTTTTTGAAAGTGTTTGGGTGAAAAACATAGGCATTGCCCAAGGTATGTTTAATTTTGGAAATCAAAGAGAAGACGTGGGCTAGAGATATGGGTTTTTTGATGTGGTGGAGGTATTTATGTGAAAAACACAATCTGAGATACACTATATCACAAATTGAAATTGTATTCAACTGCATGGAGAAGCAGTAGCATCCATGATTTGAGGACATAGGCATGTCATAGACAATGTCATGCTCTAAAAAGAGATAGTGAGACCCACAATTTGATATGATTGTGACTCGTATTGTTTTTGCAGCATATAAAAAGGCGTGTTTTTGGTGGTGTTCAAACCCTTAAATAATTCTAGGAGCTATTAGAATCATAGTTAAGTTAGATTAAGTTTGGTAAAGAGCTACTTAAGTTGAATTAAGTTAACTAGAACTTGCAATTAACTATACTTGTGTAAACCTATTCTATATATAGAGGAAAACTATAATCTCTAAATGAGTTTTTGATTAATCAACAGTGGATCAATTGCTTTTGACTCCTGAAGATGACGGCATCGTTAACTTATGTAACTTTGGTAAAACCTTTTTTTTGTTCTTATTGTTCTTGTTTGTTTCTTTTTTTCATACAAATATATTCTTGATGCATGAATCTTATTTCTTTACAAGTGGTATCTGACACAGCGGAAGTAGTTAGGTAGAGATTTTAGGTTAATCTCGGAACCAAATCCAAGCATAAAACTTAGAATTTA
>JANZXR010000171.1:37181648-37194061 GCA_027575705.1 Erythroxylum echinodendron
TAAATTCAATACAATTTTGACACCCTAAAATAGAGAAAAAATTTTAATTTTTTGTTACAGGAAGATTTTATTAATTTACCATTGGAACACAAAATTCTCACAAAGAAAGAAATCAGAGGAAGGGACTAATGTAAGTACCATAATATATGGAGTCACCAACAAATTCATGCTAGTGACCTAAGAATGTTATCTAAGATCAAATGAATAGGAAAATTATGTTGTTTGCTGAAGCTGACCAAACTATGTTCATAAATAAAGATCCTTACAAAGAATTTAATCTTTTTAACTCAAAAGTAAAAAGCTTTCAATATTGTAAGTCTTAGAAGACATTTAGTAAGAAAATTTGTGAACACGAGAATCAGTTAATAAGTTTAAGATTCAAGAGTCCACAAATTTGATACGTAATTGACATGTGCTTTAGAAACAATAATGTAAGGAGATAGTTGGCTAAAAGAGAAAGTGAGTTGGAAGTTGAGCAATTATCTTTAGAAACAATAATGTAAGGAGATAGTTGGCTAAAAGAGAAAGTGAGTTGGAAGTTGAGCAATTATGGGAAAATTACTTCAGGCCATTGAAGTTGAAAGGATCATATAAATTTACTGGCATCATAACACAAATGACATCTCCAGAGACACAAAAACAAACATACACAGACAATCATACTACTCCAACAAAAATACCTTGTTGCTATTCTAGATTTCCTTTGCATAGTGTACTCATTTCTATTATTATCTCAAATTTTTTTGTAGTTTGTACTTTCCTTTTATATAAATCAAATCATCTTTTTGATTTAAACCTCATTCCAATACGTTTTAGCATCTTGAAAGTTTAGATTTTTATTTGTAAGTTTTTTGAAACCCACTTATATTGTCAATAAAAAGTCAATTACAAATTTTATAAAATCAAATTCCAAATTGATTATCTAAGTAACTAAAGCGTGCTAATAATATTTCTTTTTGGATGTGATACAAACTTTAAATAAATCAAATAGGCTTAGTAAATAAGTTCGGGCCTGGGTTGGCGTAATTTTAAAACGTCATTATTTTTAAAATTTTAATTTTTTTAAAAAAATAAGTAACTTGGCTATGCTGATGCTGGTGCTGGACTGGGGCCAAGCTTCGGGCCCATGCTAAAATGTTCCGTTGCCATCTGAAAATCAAATCCTAAAAATCGGAGAATCTTAATATTTCATCACTATTTTTTTTTTCAAAGACGATCTTAATAATTTTTAAATCGTACCGGTATGCCCCCCAGCTCCCGTATATTCCCTTTTACGATGCTCTTTGCATTCACAAGTCAAATATAGGCATTTATCTTTCCAATGAATTCCCTGATAAGTGTGTATTTGGCGGTGGTCCAGCCGTTTGAGAGAGATATACACATACAATAAAATATCTATAAATAAATTATTATGTAAAGTATATTAATTAAAATGGTTAATAAATAAAAAATTTAAAATGTATATATACTCACACTTCAGTATTAATCTACAAATATTTTAACAAATTTATATCCTTAAACAAGTCAAAAACATAATTAATGCTAAATTTAGAGAATTAAGAAGAACAATTTCTTCCGTTCCTACTACTGTTTTAAATTCTAATTCACTCTTAGATAGTCTAAATTGCCAACTTAATCGACTAACCTTGAACGAAATGCCCATAAGCTTTAACTTCAGTCTTCATTCTTTTGTAGAAAGCAAAAGAGTTAGCCCAACGAAAGCATAATAGATAAGTATTTGGGCGCTCAATTAGATGAAGAAAAGGAAAAGCAGGTGAGTCAAAGCGATTGATTTGACTGAGAAACACGGTCAGCATTTCAAACCCTCGGCCGACTTCATCTTGGTCACGTAAAGCCGACGCTAATATTACTATACATACATTCAAAGGTCAACAATTCCCATATTCAAACCATAACCTTCCACTCGCTCCCCTGTCAACGTGTTTTCCCCTTCCTTTACTTGGTTTTGACCACCTGTGTTTTCCATTCTCTTACCTATAAACACACCTTCACCAATTCTACTTTACAAGCCAAACCTCCTATCTTCCTCCCTCTTCACACTAAACTTTCTCTATATCTGTACCTTGATCAATTTCATTCTCCAAAAGAGACCACATCATATTCACAATATACCATGTATTTATCTTGGAGAAGAAGAGCAAGAAATGTTCATCGTTCCAACAACATCGAATACAAGGAGCTCTCTACCGGTAGCATCTCTTCCGGCATGGAAATTGTGATCCCAACTCATTTTCGATGCCCCATCTCTCTCGAGTTGATGAAAGATCCTGTTACTTTATCAACCGGCATCACCTACGACCGAGAGAGCATTGAGAAGTGGATTGATTTGGGAAACCAGACATGTCCGGTAACTAATACGGTGTTGCGGAACTTCGATCAAATACCAAATCACTCTATTCGCAGGATGATTCAGGATTGGTGCTGTGAGAACCGTTCTCATGGCATCGAAAGGATACCGACCCCACGTGTTCCAGTGACACCATACGAGGTTTCAAGTACTTGTAAGAAAATTACGGAGGCAACTCAACAAAGGGATGAGAACAAGTGTCTTCAACTTGTGGAAAAGATTAAGACTTTGGGAAACGAAAGTGAACGCAATAAGCGATGTTTTAGGGAAAATGGAGGTGCATGCGCTTTATCGGCGTGTTTCGAGTCATTTGCAAGCGAGAAACATGTAGAATTGTTGAAGGAGATACTCTCAGTCTTGACATGGATGATTCCACAAGGTGTAGAAGGCCAGAGTAAGCTTGGATCAATGAAGTGCTTATCTACGATAGTATGGCTTTTGAAGAGTAGAGCAGATCTTTCTACAAGACAGAACACAGTTTTGGCTATTAAAAAGCTTCTTGCTTTGGACCAAAGCTACGTGCTTGTCTTGACCCAGATTGAAGGCTTTTTCCAAGCTATGATTTCGTTGATCAAGGAGCCAATTAGCCCAAGTGCAACAAAAGCTTCGTTACAGATTATTTTTTATACAATTTCAGAGCCAGAGATCGGTGAGAAAGCAACAAAAACATTTGTAGAGATGGGTTTGGTCTCTGGACTTGTCGAGATTCTTGTGGATAGTGATAAAGGTATATGCGAGAAGGCCTTGTGCGTTTTGGAACAAATCTGCAACAGCTCTAAAGGAAGAGAAGGTGCTTTTGAGAATGATCTGATTTTGCCGTTGCTTGTAAAGAAGATTCTGAGAGTATCGTTTTTGACATCAGAGCTCTCCGTGTCAATAATTTGGAAGCTTTGCAAGAACGATGAGGAACATGAGAATAATGTTGCGATTGCGGCACTTGAATCAGGTGGTTTTCAGAAACTGTTGGTTCTCTTGCAGGTTGGTTGTAGCGACAAGACAAAGGACAAAGTTAAAGATCTGTTGAAGTTGTTGAATCTTTACAGGGTTAAGTTCCATTTTGTTGATCCTTGTAAGGACTTCAAGTATCTGAAGGGATCTTCCTGAAATTCTTTTAGAAGAAAATGTAATTAAACCACACATACAGAAAAAAACATTCTATTCATCCGATCGTATTTGTTTGTAGAATATTATATATTCCTGTCCACAAAAGTTACTCTATCGTGGGTCAATTTCTTTATTTTTTTCTTCTATATAAAAAATCATCCGTTAACATAAATTAAAAAAATTGAAAACTATCCTCAATGAAGAATAATGTTTCTAATACAATCTTCTCAAAGTTAAATTTTCTTATTCAACTACGATCAAATTAAAACTTAAAAAATAATGACTTTTGTACCTTTTCAATGTTTTTAAATAAAATCAAAATTTATCAATTAAGATTTTAAAAATTAAAATTTGATTAAACTAATTAAAATTTATTAAATTACATTTAAATTTTGTATTAATTATAAATAAAATTAGGGCAACAAAAAGTCTTTGCTTGAACAAATAATTGGATTTCACATCACCTGCCAGTTTTGGTGACTTACATAGTACTTACAATAAAAACTTTACTGAAGAATTGACTGTTGTATTATATGAGGAACTCTACATTCTTTTTCAGCTTCGAATCTTTTGTACCATTTTTCTTGTATCCATATGTTCCAAATAACATCTAACCATAAAATAATTAAGAGAGAGACATTTTAAATGAATGGGATCTTGTTGCAATAGAGGGCACGAGGAAAAAGGACACAGAAGATTTGAAGCCTTCTTTTCCTCACTTTCTCAATAGCTGATTTTGTCTTTTTTCTACCTACTTATCTGTTATGTGTTTAGGAGATGATGGAAAACTTGAGAAAAAGGAAAATTTGATTACCTATCCATGAAAGCCCAACACTTCTACCAAAATTTGGAAACTTATGGAGAAGTTATTCCTCATTGGTGAGTAGCAGAAAATCCTAGATACAGATTTAGAAGCTGCTAAGACTGCCACCTGCTTACAGAGGAAATCTTGGATATTGAATAGACTCTGCTTGATAATGGTACGACACTAAAAATCAGCTAAATTCAAGAGTAGAAGATGAATCACCAAATTGTGCAACTGAGGAGTGGGGAAAAACAATCCCAATTGAAGATAAACTTCCTAGCTTTAGCAAGGTGACAGGTACCTCTCAACCTAACAACATAAATAGAACTAGTGATCAATTAGATGCCATCTACTATAGAGGAACTGAAGTTAATATGAACTCTGAGCATATACTTGATTGAGCTGACAAAGTCCTTGAGGGTGAAGATAGGACATAGACTACACATAAGTGTGAAAAAGAGGAATCTCATGTACATTGAAACTCATATACATTGTTGTGGTGGTCCTGAAGCAGCGAAAAACTCTAATTTTAAATGTAACATTTCGTGTGCTATATATAAGAGATTTCTTTTTCTTTTCCCTAGTTTCTCATAATTTTATTTTAACCCCTCCCAAAAGTTACTATTCATGATTCTCTCTCTTTAACCATTCTTCACCGCTAGTGACTTAAACTAGTTAGTGTTATATACCAATCTCTTCCTCTCAATGAGCCTGTCACAATCATACCCATTTCAGCCACCAACGTCACCGAAATCGTTCCAAAAATTGAGTAGAAAAATTGATGAAAAATGCCAATCATCGATCCATCGCTTCCAGTGGTTATTGTCGGTCATCACCACCATCATTCGACTCGTCTCGATGCCAGGAATAAAAGCCCTATGGTCTCGTCACTAGCTGTGACCTGGATCGCCACTGATTGAAGGAAAAAGAGGTTAGGATTTTAGTTTGTTTTTCTTCAAGACATTTAAATCATTGCGAATATGAGATATGTTGCTTTGGAGAAAGTTGTTCTACTCATTAAAAGCTTTCATTTGGTATTAAAATCGTTGAATTTTGAGACTGAAGATTTTTCAGTGACCAGAGGGAATATTCCGGTGACCAGAGTAATATTCCAGCCACCGAAGGTACTATTTTGGAAACCATTTTGGTCACTTTTGTGAAATTTTCTAAAACTTATATTGATCATTTTTCTCTAAAGAACCATAGTAAGATTTTCAATGGTTTGCGAATTAAAAATCACGGAACGTTTGGGTGAGCATAAGAGACATTTCTGAATTTCATAAATTGATTGCTTAGGTAATTTGGATAATACCTAAATTGTTATTCGAGTCCAATAACTCCTAATTAGCACTGATTGAGATATTTTCTTTCGATTTACGAGGTATAACAAGAGGGAGACCCCTATTGGAAGGTTCGAACAGACGAGTTCGGTTACCAGGCAAGTTCATACCAACTTACTATTATCGCAGTTATACCAGCAAATGAATATTGTTCAATGCTGGTATAAATGACAGTATGCAGCAATGCATAACTAAATTCATATATATGTGTGTGTGTGTGTGTGTGTGTGTATCTATCAATACCTATATATTTATATAGCGAAAGCGTATATACGATAATGTGTACCTGCTTTAGTATAATCCTTTATATCGAATCAACTGAGTGGATACGTTAGATTGGGTGTTGCATACATGCATTGGTCATTACATACATGCATTTTTTACTTAGTTAATTGCATGCTTAATAATTCGATATGTATTGCTATGTTAGAATGTGGAGAAGAAAAGATTTGTAGGACCTGCCACCTGATGGGTATGCATCAGGACCAGATGTCCACTAGTTATGAATATGAGAGTTGTTTGTTATGATATTGAGATATGTTATGGGCTGATTCTGGTTGATTCTTGGCTCTTGATTGGACCCTTATTTGTGATGTTTATGACTTTGGACGCTTTGACCGAGGGCTGGTCTGTTGGTGATGCTTGGCTATCCATAACCCCTTTGTATTAAGAGAACCTTATGGCTACATGAGTATAGGAGCATGGTTGGGTAGTTGGTGATGCATAGCTCTCCCATCCATTCGAAGTTTAGAGTTGTGAGAGCTTACCCTTGGAGATTAGGGTCCTACAGATATTCTCCCCGACAATTTATTTATGTTGTTGATGTGATTGGATGTATTTTCTTATTCATGCATTACTGTGCGCATAGCATTGGGTATCGGAAGACGGTGTGAGCTTACTTAACGAGAGCTGACTCTCCTCAACTTTATTTTTCAGGTCAGCTTTGCAGCAGTTACACCCGTGACGTGCCTGTTATGACTTACCTACATTTGTGTATGTTCTTTCTTTATTTTCATTATCTTGTATTGTAGCGTCCGTAGTGATATGATTTCATGAATTGTAAAACTACATAATTTCATGAATTGTAAAACTTCTTTCTGACGCGCACTATTGTTATTGTATTGTATGAACTTGCTACGTTCTTGGGTTTTGAATTTATTTTGTCGCTAGTGGTAGGCTTACATATGATTTGGGGTTTTGAACCTCTGTCCCACGTGCTGGTCAGGTACTCGTTTCAGATTCTCACAAAGTTGGTATTATAGCCTATGTTATAGATTTACAGCATAGGATGTTCTTTAGTTTGTCACTGTGGACACATAGGAATCCACTCCTTTTTAAAGTCACCTCTTACAGGATATGTTCATATTCTCACTGGTGGTACTGACCATTCTTTTGCTTTCAATTTCAGCATGAATAGACGCGCTCAATTTCTCGCTTGACTTGACCAATAGGGTCACAATGAAGCCTCAGCTCAGGATGAGACATCTGCCCCTGCCGTTTCAGCTAAAAGGAATCGTAGGCGTAAAACAAACCAGACACGAGAGGTCCTATCGAGGCGTCGGAGGTGTTACACGAAGTTCCTGGTGCACCTAGGTTTGATATACAGGCATTCCTAGTAGGGATAGAGGCTAACAATGTTATGTTTCGAGACTCGATGATGATGAAGCAATAGATGATGATGCAGTAGCAATAGCCAGCTCCCTCAGTGGCTATCTAGAACAAGATATGTCGAATATTCAATTATCTATGGCATATGCAAGGTTTCATTCAATAGAGTTCGACGGAAGTAGACCTCAGGAGGCTATTGATTTTCTCAATGAGGTGGAGATGAGAGGCAGGAGGCTCTTCTGATATACAGCTGGTGGGTCTGGTAAAGATGTCTCTGCAAGGGATGGCTAAAGATTGATACTAAGATCATATCCTTCCACATTTGGGTGCAGTGACTTGGTCGCAGTTTAGAGAGAGATTTACGGACTACTTCCTCTCCTTTACAACTCATGAGACAGTTAGATCAAAGTTTCTGAACCTACACCGTGGAGATAGGACAATGGATGAGTACACCATAGATTTTATTCACTTGAGTAGTTATGTCCCCAGAGATTGGTTTAGATGAGCTGAAGAAGAACAACCAATATGTGTTAGGGCTAGGACCTCTTTTTGTCAGTATGACTATGAGCTATCGAGAGAAGTTCTCTACCTTAGTGGATGTGGCTAAGCAGTTAGAGAGGATTCTGGTGGAGCAGGGTACCTTGTCTACGATAAAGCAGAGTAGGAGGCACTCCACAGGATCATTTAGTTTTTAGCAATGATAGTAAAAAAATCAAATTTTTTGGCAGGGGTTCATTCAGAATGGAAGTTCTCGGCAGAGGGTTGTTCAAGTTCATAGAAAGGTGAGATCTAGCCGTAGACTTTGCTATGAGGTTAGAAATAGCACCGGATAGGGTGTATGAATCTTTTTCAGTATCTACACCTCTAACTGATGTCATAGAGGTAAATTTGATCTACTACTCATGTCCCGTGGAGATTAATGGTAGGAGATTGGCGGCGAATCTTATGTTATTGCCAATTATGGATTTTGATGTAATATTAGGAATGGATTAGTTATCTCATCATTATGCTACCTTGGATTGTAGAAAGAAGGAAGTGATGTTTAAGATTCCATAGGACGTAGAGTTTATCTTTAAGAGGGATAGAAAGACTACCACTTCCAATATAGTTTCAAAAGTAGTGGCCAACAAGATGCTCAGACAATAGCACCAAGGATTTTTGGCCTTAGTCAGGGATTTAACTGTAGAAGGCATTAGTCTCCAATGTGTTCCAGTAGTTTAGAAGTTTTTAGATGTGTTTCTTGAGAAGTAACGAGGGTTAACCCCAGAACAAGAAATTGAATTTTGTATTAACTTAGTTCCTAGTACGGTTTCGATTTTTATACCACCATACAGAATGACACCAGTAGAATTAAAGGAATTAAAGAAGCAGTTACAAGATCTGTTAGATAAGGATTTTATCAAACCTAGTGCTTCGTCATGGGGTGCACCGGTACTGTGTGTGAATAAAAAGGATGGTTTTCTCTGATTGTGAATTGATTATCAACAATTAATAAGGTGACTATCTGCAACAAGTATCCACTACCTCGAATTGACGATTTTTTTTACCAACTTCAAAGTGCTAAGTATTCTTTTAAGATTGATCTTCGATCAGGATACCATTAGCTAAGGATCAAAGGGGAAGATGTGTTTAAGATTGCCTTCATGACTCGGTATGACCATTATGGGCTTTTAGTAATGTCTTTTGGCTTTACAAATGCTCCAAAAAATTTCATGGATCTGATGAATAGAGTATTTAAGTTGTTTTTCTATAGGTTTGTGATTTTTTTATTGATGGCATTTTGGTGTATTTGTGGACAAAGAAAGAGCATGCCAAACACTTAAGATTGGTATTACAGACACTTCGAGAACATCAACTGTATTCTAGTTTCTCAAAATGTGAATTATAGCTTGAGAATGTTGCATTCTTAGGACACGTGGTATCTTAAAGCAGAATACAAGTAGAACGGAAGAAGGTAGAAGATGTGATGAATTGGGAACAACCTAGGACCGTGACAGAGGTATGGAGTTTTCTCAGGTTAGTAGGTTACTATCAAAGATTTGTTCAAAATTTTTCTAAGATAGCAGTCCTGTTGACCCCATTGATGCAAAAGAATGTCCAATTTATTTGGTTCGATGCTTACGAAGAGAGTTTTCAAAAATCGAAGGAGTGTTTAACTTCAGCTCCAATATTAGCTTTACCAATGGAAGGTGGATGATTTCAATTGTACTGTGATGCTTCGAGAGTTGGTCTTGGATGTGTATTTAGGGTGATTGCTTATGCTTCCAGTCAACTGAAGAAACACAGACAAAATTATCCTACTCATGATTTAGAGATGGCAACAGTAATCTTTGCTTTAAAGAATTGGTGACATTACCTGTATGGTGAGACATATGAGATTTTTACAGATCACAACGGTCTAAAGTATATATTTCAGCAGAAAGAACTAATATGTGGAAAAAAAGGTGAATGGAATTACTAAAAGATTACAATTATACGATCTAGTATCATCCACGGAAGGCAAATGTTGTGGTAGATGCTTTAAGTAGGAAATCCTCAAGTAGTTTGGCGTATATTGCAATAGAGAGGAGAGTTTTGACTAAGGAGTTACATGATTTAATGGATCAAGGTACTCAGTTTCAGATTTTAGATGCAGGAATATTACTAGCCAATCTCAGGTGCCGTTAGTATTATTCAACAACTTATTTATGACACTCAAGAAGGATGATGCACAGATTTTGAAATCGGTATAGAAGGCATCCTCAGAATGAATGATAGACTATGTGTTTAAGGTATAGAAAACTTGAAAGAGGAGATTTTAGAGGAAATGCACTATGCTGCATACAATGTGCATCCAAGTTCTACCAAAATGTACCATAATATTAGAGATATGTATTGGTGGGATGGTTTAAAGAAAGATGTTGTTGAATATGTTTCTAAATGCTTGAAGTGTCAACAAGTAAAACTGAGCATCAAAAGCCCTTAGGTAAGCTACAACCACTGCCAATTTCTAAATGAAAATGGGAGAGGATCATGATAGATTTTGTGGTTGGCCTACCTCATACAAGAACTCTATGTGATTCAATATAGGTGATTGTAGATAAACTAATGAAATCAACACATTTTTTACCCATGAAGACTACTTATTCGGTGTGGAAGCTCACTCAAGTTTATATTGATCAGATAGTGTGGCTCCATGAAGTACCTGTACTAATAATTTCAGACCAAGGATCACATTTCACATCTCAATTTTGGAAAAATTACAAGAGGCATTGGGCACTAGATTAGATTTTAGTATGACATTTCATCCTCAAATTGTTGGACAGTATAAAAGGACAATTCAAACCTTAGAGGATATGTTGAGGATGTATATGATGGAGTTTGGCAGTAGTTGGGATTGGAACTTTCCTTCGATTGAGTTCGCTTACAATAATAGCTACCATAGTAGTATTAGGATGGCACCATATAAGGCATTATATGGACGAAAATGTAGTTCCTCAATGTGTTGGGAGAAGGTAAGAGAGAGGCTGTTGCAAGGTCCGAAATTAATCAAGATCACATCAAAGAAGATCCCATTGATAAAAAAAAGGCCAGAGATAACTATCAGTAGACAGAAGAGTTATGCTAATCGGAAGAGTAAGGAAGTGGAGTTTCAAGTCGGAGATTTCGTATTCCTTAAAGTATCTCCAATGAAGGGTGTGATGAGGTTTGGAAAGAGAGGAAAATTGTCTCTAAGGTATATTGGATCTTACGAGGTAACTGAGAGAGTTGGAAATGTGGCATACCAGTTGGCATTACCTTCAGACATAGCCCAAGTTCATCCAGTATTCTATATTTCTATGCTTTGCAAGTATATTCCCAACCCTTCCCATGCACTTCAACCGCAACGCGTGGAAGTGAGTGAGAATTTAGCCTATGAAGAGGAGCCAGTGGCAATCGTGGATTCACAGGTGCGACAGCTTCGATCAAAACAAATTCTCATGGTTAAGGTGATGTAGAGGAATGGTTGCATTGAAGAAGCTACTTGGGAGACAGAGCGAGAGATGAGATAATTGTATCCATACTTGTTTTCTTAAAAAGCCTTATTATAAAATTCGAGGATGAATTTTTTATAAGGGGGAGAGAATGTAACATCCCGTGTGCTATATATATAAGAGACTTCTTCTTCTTTTCCGCATTTTCTCATAATTTCATTTTAACCCCTCCCAAAAGTTACCATTCATGATTCCCTCTCTATAACCATTCTTCACTGTCGGTAACTCAAACCGGTTAGTGTTATATACTAATCTCTTCCTCCCGATGAGCCCGTCACATCCATACCTATTTTATCCACAATCATCGCTAAAATCATTGCAAAAATTGAGGAGAAAGCTGTTTAAAAATGTCAATCGCCGATTTGTCGCTTCCGATAGTTGTTGCCGGTAACCGCCACCACCACTCAACTGGTCTCAATTTCAGGAAAAAAAGTCCCATGGTCTTGTCTCCAGTTGCCGCCTAGATCACCGCCGATTGACTAAAACATATATTAGGCTTTCGGTTTGTTTTTCTTCAATTCTTTTAAATCTGTTGAGAATCTGAGTATGTTCCTTTACCGAAAGTTGTTCTACTCATCAAGAGATTTCATTTAGTATAAAATTGTTGAATTCTAAGACTAAAGATTTTGCGGTGATTGGAGGAAATCTTTTGTGACCAGAGGAATATTTCGATCACCGAAGGTACTATTTCAGCGACCATTTTATCATTTTTGTGAAAATTTTTCTAAAAGTTCTAAAAATTATACTGATCATTTTTCTCCAAAGAACTATTGTGAGATTTTTAACTGTTTACGAATTAAAAATCACGGAATGTTTAGGCGAGAATAGGAGAAATTTCTGAATTTCATAAATGGACTGCTCAGGTAATTTGGATGATACCTAAATTGTTATTTGAGTCCAATAACTCCTAATTAGCACTGATTGAGATAAGTTCTTTCGATTTACTAGATATAGGAGGAGCGGGATCCCATTGGAAGGTTCGGACGCTAGATATAGGAGGAGCGGGATCCCATTAGAAGGTTCGGACGGATGAATTCAGTTATCAGGTAAGTTCATACCGACTTACTTTTTTCGTAGTTATACGAACAAATGAATATTATTCAATGCTGGTATAGATGACATCATATAAGCAATGCGTAACTACATTCATATATATATATATAGTTATGCATTGC
>JANZXR010000171.1:37220986-37238863 GCA_027575705.1 Erythroxylum echinodendron
AAAAAAAATTTATACTGACTTTTGTTAAGAGATGTGTTAACTGATGTGACACGCCACCCTCGCGGGGCACGGATTCGAGTATCACGATCGATATCGGATTCGGGTTCGCGGGAGTGGGGTGTTACAGAACTAATATCTCAGAGATATTAATTCAAGAATAGAAATGCATAATTAAATCTTAATAAATAAATCAATCAAATTGCATTAAATAAAAGTTCAAATCACACTGTTCATCCCAATTTAGTGTTTATCAGACATAAGTGCTAAATAAACTTAGTTCGTAAATGTGAAAAACAAAACAAACATTAAACATTCAGAAGAATCATTAAAAAGAAAAGAATCCATGATCTATATCTCCTTTTTCTTTAATGAAATCCTATTGAAACTTTAATGAAATTTTGCTCTTTATTAGATATCTTGAATTAATCTTTGTATTTTCCTTTTAAGTTTATAATTGCATATCCTCCTCTAAATCTGGTCTCTAACTCTAACTCTTGTTGCCTCCTCTCATCTCCTCTTCATAATTGCCTTTTATATTACAAAATTGGATTTTTTGAATACATGATCAATCATATGTAAAGTCGTAATCACCGCGTGTCTCAAAATACCTTAAAATTACAACTTTACATGTTTATAAGAACTTACACAGGCATGGGACACAACCCTGTATACTACTTACATGGTTGTGTATCTTCACATGAGAAAAAATAATGTGTTCAAAGCTTTACACATTCACAGTCTCTTGTATGGTCCCTTATACAACTGTGTATGGTACTCACACAGACGTGTACATCTTCATATAGGTGTGTATCTCTAAAAGAGCCTTAATCATTCTATTTTATGCCTTGAATGTAAATGAGAGCTAAAATCTCACTTAAAATAAAATACATACCAAAACTAATGTAAAACTCTCAAATAAGAAGCAAAATATACTAAATATAAGCATAAAAAACATAGTCTATTAATTGTTTGTCAATATGTTACATAAATTTGACAATATGATGGTGGCATGTTTTGACAAAGAATTAATGCTACAAAGTTGTTCAGAAAATTGGCTAAGGCACTAAGAATCTAAAAGGTGTATAAGTTATCTATTTTGGTGAAATGTAGTCACATTGGAATTACAAAGATCGTGGCATTATGGCAACTTAAAATTCATATTCAAGATAAGCTAAAGCTAATTTTAGCTTTTAGTTATAATAGTTGCAAAACGATAGTTATTGGTTGACATTTATTTTTAATTATATTGGTTATGTCAATACTATTTGTTGGATCAGAGAGATACTAAAGATGCATAAAACACATAAAGAGGCAAGTCCAAAAATGAGAATTAAATGGCATTTGTAGAAAAGAGATGCTTCATTGTATGCTTCCCATTGTATTTTCCTATATATTAGCCTAATATTGTTAGGAATTACAACTTAATTATATAAGTTATGGGAGATACTCATTGTAATGTTATATAAGGTTGATCCTTAGAAAATGAAATAATTTTTTAAAAATATTGTTAGTTTATCAATTATATTAGTTATATGTTATTTGTTTTAATCTAATTGTTTAGAGCAGTCATGTTGCTTCAAACAATTGCCAAAACTGGTTGGGATAAGTTTCAGCCATGAAAAGTTATGATGATTGGGAAAAAAATATGTTGACTATATATTTATATTTACATGTGTATATGTTTGTGTGTGTGTGCGTGCATGCGTATTGTTGATTGGAAAAAGTATTGGATTTGCCTTTTTCTAAACCTTATTTCGTGTATTATTTATTGTGAGACATCAATAAATATTCTTTACTTATATATAATATGATTCTATATTATTTCTTACCTAAAAATATTACAAAATGAATATCTAAAACTAGTTAGTTAATATGTCTCAAAGAGTGAACTAAGACTTCTACTAATTCTCTTGTCCAAATTTTGTTGCATCCATGTTTATGATTTTCAAACAACTATTCTTGCATTTATAATGGGTCAAATTGAATTGCCCAAGTCCCTAAAGTGTGGAAATTGAATCACTTAACACCTTTTTGACAAAATGTTCCGAGAGAGTATCTATAAGGTGTTCGACATAATTATTAGGTAAAGCATATTTATGTCTCTTGTTGAAATTTTGCTAAAAACTTAGTTGTGACACAAAGGAATCGAAGGAACTTAACTAGACTAAAAACACCCATCTAACACGTGGGATAGAATGGAGCTGGTATACACAAAAAAGAATGAAGCCATACATCAATATTTGGAGATTGAATTAGCAATTTAAGTCAAGGAACTATGACAATTTCTCAATATTTCCTTTTAAGTAAAGAATAAATGTTTTGAGATTGCTCAATTAGCTCCAGAGGAGAAGTTCAGCAATAATAGACTCCAACACACGTTGGTTCATGGCATTAATAAGGAGTACTTGTCGTTCTTGAATTTTATATATCCAAGGATCGTCCCTGTAACCTTCTATTAAAGAGTTGGAGAATCTACTTGCTAATCAAGAGTCTGTAGCCTCTCAAATGTCTAAGTCATCAATATCTAGATGCATTTCTCACATTAGTAGTAGTGGATCCTTATTTTTCAGATTCTAAAAAAAAATGAACAAAAGATTCTATAAGATGAAAACTTATAAATTCTGAAAATGAAAAAACAAGATAGAGTACAAGCTTACGGGGCTGTTCTTATCATTTTATAAGCCCTAGGCAAAAAAAAAAAAGACCCCAATAAATCAATAATATACAAGCATGTAAACTTAAAGTTTACATATTTGTATGAAACATAAATAGCTCAATTTATGAAAAACAACTTCTTCGTGCATTTCTAGATGCAAAATCAGTAATAATATTATCAAGATCAATATTATCCAACATATCCTTCTCAATACATAACATAGCTAAACCATTTAACCTTTCTTGTGACATTGATGACCTCAAGTAGGTTTTCAATAATATAAACCAATTATAATACAATTTTCCTTTTTTTCCTTTTTTCACTTCTAAACAAATGCTTTTTAGGCAACATAATATAAATCAATTATAACATGGTTGGACAAGAAAAAGAAAAAAAGCACTTGTATGGAACTGGAAAAAATATGCAGGCATAACCAAACACCAATATATCATAAAGATATATCAATGGTATTATATCTGTGATAGAGGAAAAATAAATAGCAAAATTTAATATCTAATATTAAAAATGAAAAAACAAAGAGCAAATTTTAATAATAGAGAAACGCTAATTTCTAAAAATACAAGAAATTAATATACTTAGGAAAAATTATAGTAAATAATATTCTATATTTCCCAAGTCAAATATTATCCTATTATATAAGCCGTGGAAATGATTGAATATTACGACATGTTTAACAGAATCATACGTATTTTTATAATAAAGGAAACCATTTATGTAGTCTTTGAATTGAGTAACTTGATTGAGTTATATTATCACTAAAATTTTGTGGACTCTACAAGAACACAAATTCAACAATTACTATATTATTTGTGGCAAAGTATAATGAAAATTACAATTACAAAAATTAAATTATTTATTAATATTAAATTATTTTATAAATAATAAGTAATCTAAAAATAAAAAAGGAGAAACATAAATAAATACGTTATCATTTAATATTAATGTTATGATTTAAAATGCTAATATAATGTCTACATTAATGACAAATTACAAATTAATTATAACATATTCAAATAGTTAACAAGCTAAAAATATATTAAAAAATCAAAAACTTTACTTTACCTTTAAATTACACTTGAACTTCGAAGACAGAATCGTGAAATTTTTTTGCTGCTAATTTTTGAATTAAAGTACCTTAGTTATATGTGTTGATGAAAATTAAAAAATAAAAGGTAAAAATACACCTAAATTCTTCAAAACTATTATAACTATTATAAGTTAACAAAATTAAAAAATTAAAGGGTAAAAATACACCTAAATTCTTCAAAACTATTTATAACTATCATAAGTTAACGTTAACTTATGATAACGTTATAAGTTAGTTAATGTTAACTAATGACAGGGAGGACAATTCAAAATGAGTTGTAATAATGCAAGGGAGGATAATTAATGGCTTAGAAGAGGGGGCCCCTTTTGTTGATGGGATGACATACGGATTAGTTTGATCAGAAACTTATGTTCATTGCGTTTGCAATTTTGCAGTGATTGCACAGTCACCCTAAATTCAGTAATGATCCACTCTATATTGCTAGGGATTCGTATTCTGCATTGTCACTGGCTTCTAAGAGGGGGGCCTTTTTGTTGATGGGCCCTGGACAGGTGCCCTGCCCTGCCTGCCCCTGTCAAGGGCCGACACTGCAAGCTTATGAAGTAAAGAGCTAGAATTCTAAGAAGATTAAATTACATAAATGTGGCAAGCTTGTACACATCATGAAATATTGTCAATTCAAAATTTATAAAGCTAATATTGGAGTTTCTGGTATAGAAGTTAAGAAGAAATCAAAACATGTTCCTAAATTCAATGTTTGTTTTGTCAACTCATAAAACAACATAAGTAAAGAAGAGAAGGTTCTTACACCTGTTAAAAAACAGGTTAAAGTATAGCTACTATTAACTTCAAGAAAGACTAGATTGTTGATTTTGTTGTGGTAAACATTTATCTGGGAGAGCTCTTTATTTTCTCATATTAAAGAGCATAAAGGAAATGAGGTGATTATAGCTGTCAATGACTCGGTGTATCCAGTTAAAAGTGAAGGCAATGTCACTGTGATGAAAGAAGGAACAAATTCATCTGATATTAAATTTGATGATGCCTATCATATTTCAAGTATGTCAAAAAATCTCAATTCTATTTCTTAAATATCTAAGTCTAGCTAATATGTGTTATTTGGACTAGAAGATGTTTAAGTATTACAAAATATTACATGCCTTAATACTAATTTTGTTTTAAAAGAGAAAAAGATCAAGCCTTTGTATGTCCAAATAGCAAGTGATGCATATATGGAACAAACTGGAAAACGTGAGAATGTTAAACTTTGGCATCCTCGGTTAGCTCATATCCGCTATGATGTACTTAAAAAGATGTCGACTCAAAAACAAGTTGATGGTCTTCTAGATTTAGGCAATTTTCAGTGTGATTTTATTTGTGAAGGATGTCAACTTAGTAAGGCACATCTGTAGACAGAGCCCAAAAGCCCAAACGATACCACAACACCAGTTGAACCACAAAGACAACAGGTACAAAAGAGATTGACGCTAGCTATAAAACAACTCAACACCAACAATTCATTTCCTTCTTCCTCTTTCCAACTTGTACAAAAAATAGAATACGTGTACAGTAGATATCAACAGCAAACATCCAATGATCGACAGTAATTAGGTTGTGAGAACTTTTTCTTATTACACCCTGTATATATATATATATATATATATATCTTGTACATTTCCTTCGTTATGAATCAATCATTTTGGATTGTTACAAGAAACTCCGTTGTCGGAGTCATCTTGCATGGTATCAGAGCCTTAGCTTTTAAATCCCGTGACAACCCTAAAATCCAAATCAAACACACTAAACCGATTATCTAAAATGATAGACGAAATTACCAAAGAAAATAGCCAAAACACCACACCCATTACCCAAATCAAAATCGACTCTCTAAACATCTCACCAGCTGATAATCCTGGCAGTGTACTGGTCACGACTCCATTCGACAGTGCTAATTATCTACCATGGGGTAAAGCAATGAACATTTCTTTACTAGCCAAAAACAAACTCAAACTCATTGACAACACTCTAAAAAAACCCATTAATGATGAAGCTTTGGCGTGAAGTGGGTGATGGCTGATATAATGGTGATTGTGTGGATTTTAAATGCACTAACTAAAGAAATAGTTGATTCATTTCAGGTAGTCACCACTACTTATAACTTATGGGAGGAGTTGAAGAGACGATACGGAGAGAGTAACGGTCCTCACATTTACCAGATTATGCAAGAAGTCAGCAACCTGCGCCAAGGTAACAACTCAGTGATTGTTTACTTTACGAAGCTGAAGAAAATATGGAATGACATTGACTGCCTCATGCTAATGAAAAACTGCGTGTGTGATGCATCGACTCATAATATGAATGTATTGAATAACAGCAAATTAATGCAATTTTTACTAGGGTTGAGAGAAGAGAATAGTGGGGTAGTTAGTCAGATTATGCTATTGGAACCACTGCCTCAGGTTGATAAAGCAAATTCTATGATCTTGAGTATTGAAAAACAGAAAAATGTAGGAGGGAGTCAAAACAGTAACGTAGAACAGATAGGTGTGGCTCTGCTTACTGGTAACACTGTGGGTAGAAAATTAAATTCTATTAAAGACAGTACTGTTAAGAAACCATACATGAGAAAAGAGGATAAATATTGTAATTATTGTCATGAATGGGGACACTTACGAGACACATGTTTTAAGTTGAATGGGATACCAGAATGGTATAAGGAACTCTAAAAACAGAAAGGGAAAAGCCAATTTGCAGGTGCTGTTGTTGAGGTTGAAACAGAGAGTCAAAATAGAGAAGATTGCAAATTAGAACTGGAGGCAAATGTTGCTGACCTTACCAAACAAGTCTAGGAATTAATAAAGTATGTCAAGGGCAAAAATGTTATGGAGGTGAACCATGTCGTTTATAACAGCTTTGCAGGTATTGAATCTAAACTTTTTTTTCTTTCAGTGATAAAAATGATGAAGGTTTATAGGTGGTAGACTTGGGTGCCTCGACACATATGTGTTCAAACCCAACTTTACTTGACAACCCAAGTAAAACGACTGAAATTTGACCCGTCACTTTACCAAATGGATCAAGTAAAACTGTTAACCATGTAGGAACCGTTAATATCCCCCCACCTCTCAAACTTGACCACGTTTTATGCATTCCAACGTTCCATCATAATTTAATATCTGTAAATAAGATAGCCACTCAAAATAATTTAGCTGCCATTTTTATTCAAAACTGTGTGTATTTGCAAGACCTATGAAGTGATTACGTTGTGGTTATTTGTGAGGTGGAAGGCGATATTTACAAATTAACTCCAAGACACTTACTTCCTAAAAAAGGCTTGAAAGGTCCTTCGTTACGTTTCTACCTTCAAAACAATGTCGTTAATTATGTGAGCGATAATTTTGTGTTATCGCATCATAGACTTGGACATGCTTCTAAGGAAAAAATAGCCCATTTATCCAATGTTCCAATCAAATTACCCGTTAGCGACATATGTGAAATATGTCCACTTGCAAAACAAGCTAGAAAGACCTTCCTCAAACATAAAATTTCAGCCCTCCAACCTTTTGATCTCCTGCATTTTGATCTTTGGGGCCCATACCAAAATCCCAACATTGATGGATCTACCCATTTTATAACCATAGTTGATAAGTACTCAAGGGCCACATGAACATACCTAATAAATAACAAGTCTCAAGTCCACGAAATCATAAAAACCTTTTTGAATATGATAAAAACTCATTTTGAGCAACCAATTCTAACTGTAAGAACTGACAACGGAACCGAGTTTGTCAACAAAAACTGTCAAGAGTTATTCAAAAAGAGAGGAATATTACACCAAAAATCTTGCCCTGTGGTCGAGAGGAAACACAAACACCTCCTTCAAATCACCCCATCTCTTATGTTTCATTCAAACATACCTAAGAAATTTTAGGGGGAAGCCATACTCATGTCTACATTCTTAGTAAATAGGTTGCCGAAAAAAATTTTAGATTGGAAAACCCCATTTAAAAAACTATATGGGAAAACACCAAAATATGACAATATAAAAATGTTTGGGTGTTTATGTTTTGTCGCAAATACAAAACCATTCAAAGACAGACTTGAACCGAGAGCCATAAAATGCATATTTCTTAGGTATGTCTTGGGCCAAAAAGGGTACAAATTGATGGATCTAGAAAAAGGGAATTTATTCATATCAAGAGACGTAACTTTTTTTGAAGAGATTTTCCCTTATAAATCCCCGAAAAAGCCAATTGCCATGACTCTAACCCAATCCATGTTTCAATTCGAAACAGGCTAAAATTCTATTTCTCCTAACCCCCAAATTACCGGCCCATATACACCTGCTAGCCCACTTTTAACATCAATAACCCATCCTACCAGCCCAAAAAAGACTTACCCCACCTTTGACCATAATAACCTATCAAACCAAGACACGACAATTACCCTACCACTTTTAAATTACCCAGATCTAGAAGTTTCGTCCTCCACCTCCATCCCATCATCTTCTTCAGCCACCGTAGACCTCACCCATGAACCACAACTCCGTCCAAGCACCAGACCCAAATTCTGACCAAAGTATCTTGATGATTATGTTTCTCATATTGTAAGTACCTCCTTTCCTAACGAATCTACTATAACGTCATCACACCATGTTCGAATTTCTCCTCCCTCTATTATTTTCTCTTCTTCTTACAAATCCTTTATAGCAAACGTGTCTACTGAACATGAACCTTTATCATTTGAAGCTACTAGAAAAGATCTGTTAGGGTATTTAACCTTTCCACTTTCTTAAATATGCACACATACACCAAGACTTCATTTTCTCTTTAAAATAGTTTATGGGAGGCATAAAAGGGTGTCATTAATACGCTAATAGGTTCTAACGTTTATATATAGGAAAAAGAGTGGGTGATACAGTGTGTATGAGAATGAAGATAGAGAATGACGCTTAATGGAACTTTAGTAACTTCAAAATGACATTACACAAGATGTTGAACACAAGAAAAAGCAACAAAACCATGTGTTTATATATGTCAACACCTTATTTTCTTTACCCTCTTTATGTATATCAATGTAACAGCTTTCTTACAATTGTTAGAGAAAAGGAAACTTGCATGATATTATTTTATAATAAAAAGGACAAGCACACAAACCTTCTCCATTACCAATGAATCACACATACACATATATTAATTAAAAAATTAAAATCATTTAAATCTTAAAGATACAAAATTGTTAGCATAAAAGCAAACTCAACTCAAATATACATGACATATAAGATTACACTAACAATTCATAAATCTTAATACTATGATATAGGCTTTAATACCACTTGTTAGAATTTTAATATAAAACGTACAATATAAACTCAAATAAATTATGTCATATTATTAAGAATAAACTTGATTGAGGAAGTGTACGTGTATCTATTGAAATAGACATGAATGAGGTATTATGGCTCCATTTGGCTTTTACCTTCCAAGAGATGTGTATAGGTTATCGTCCTTTTTCTAATGATTAGATATTAGAAAATAACTTTAATTCTCTTATGGGGATCATAACCACTTATTTTTACATAAATCACTTATTCTTAATTTGCCTAATATAAGTTAGGAATATAATATTGAGGTGTATATATAAATAATAGCTCATACTTAATTTTATGATTTAGGCTCATCAATCTAAAACTTTATTATATCATTTTTAACCTTGAACCAAACCTTATAATAGCTCATAAAATATAATTATTAGTGTGTGTGTGTGTGTGTGTGTGTGTGTGTGTTTATGTTTGTGTTTGTGTCTATGTTTGTGTGTGTGTCGATTAAAATTTTAGCAATACATATTTAAAAATAATGGTTATAAATCTTAATGTTATTGCAAACAACTTTTACCATTAAAATAATCCACTTTCCTTTTAGTTGTTGATTTTGAAGTTTTCAAATTTGTTGGAAAGATTGACATAGAGAAGTTTCATGTCATAAGAGAATGAAAATTAGGAAAGAGGATTTATTATCGATTTTTAACAATTTTTGTTAAACTCCTTCCAAGTGGACTAGTAAGTACTTTAGTAATATACAATCTCACTATCCATAAAAGCAATTGTTCAAAATTAAACATCTTCAAACATCTCTCACTTATTAATTCTACTAAAATTTTGAAAGATATTACGATATTTTTGGAACTAAGTAGCATACTATATATCACTTTAGAATTTTTTTATTTGTTACTTGATTTTGTGTTCTCAGGTATTAAACAAATTGTTTTCTCAAATGGATATGTCTGAATATGCTATAAGCCCATAAAACATAAACTTTTTTTTTATACAGGACCATTACTAGGGAGAGAAATTCAAGTTCATCTTCTGGCCCTATTGGAGTCCTTTTCTCATGTTTATTTCTACTAAAATATTGTAGTTAAAATGAAAATTTAATTATAAAATTTATTTTCACAGTTGTTGGATTGAAAATATGTAGAGAATTGAAATCATGCAGAGAATTAAAAAACTTATAATTTAATCAAGTTATTTTTAAATATAGCCTTATTCAATTGGGTTTTGAATCAAATAAAACTTAATCATGCTTATATTTAAATTTAAGATGTATGATTTAAGTTTAAACAAGTCTTGAACTGGGTTAAGCCATAGGAAAACCAAACTCATTTAAATACAATGCCAATCATAGTAAAAAAAACACTTATAAGTGGTACATTAGTGTAACATACCACTCCTATATAGCATAAGCCCGAACATTCCAGAGGATATTTGAGAACATACTCTATGACAATGGGACATTAAGACAATCAAACTAACTCATTAAAGGCATCAAACATATCATAAGCATTCTAAGTGTTCAAATCTCCCCATTTTATTCATAAATATGAAAGTCACATGTATCTTTACAATTCACAATCTACGTATGCATCACATAACATTTTTTTGAGTTAAAACTCAATACCAAAAACATAATATGACATGGGATGCTAATACACCAGACATCTATCTAGCCTTCTTAAATTCAGCTGATCAGACCTTTGAGCTATTCTCGTCCCCAAAAACGCAAGTACTAGACTTCTACTATAACACCTTAATAGCTAGAACTCCCTTGATCCTAAAAAAAACATTGCAATTTCGAAGAGTTTGCGAACTCAATGAGTGAACCATGTCAGATCACAAAAACAAGTTATAACCCTACTCAACAAGTATATCAAACCATCTAGTATTGAATACAACATCACATTTCATCATACTTTAGTAAGTACATCATGTAAGGTAGCATTGCATATCACAACACATCCTTCATTTATTTCAAATGTAATTCACTATTTCAAAATAATTCAATAATACATTTCATTTCAATCATTTGATTTATATAGGGATGTATATGCAAATGCACAAGTGTCTCCATTTTCACTTTTGCTTTGTTGTGACCAAGTGCTTATCAACTCAATTTACTGTTCTGTATCTATTGTGGACACTAAGATCATTTCTGGCCCATATCCATTGTGGATACCAAATCTGTGTCATCTAATCCTTAGACTCTTTTTCATAATCCTGAGCTCAAAGCTCTTTTCCCACTTTGGTCACTCTAGTCGCAACTCCTTTATCTGATCATGCATTTCAATATGACGAGATGCATTTTTCCATATGCCATGCTTTCGTTTCAACATATCCATGCCTTATATCAAGTTCCTCGGATCTCAGTTCGACATTTATCAATCAATTATACACATATTTAAGATTAAACATTCAATTCGTACAGAAGCACATATAATTGAGTTTACACATCTAAATTAACTTATAGTAAGCTCCGAAAAAGTTATTGCCTCGATATTTTGGCAATGTCTGGATGCTGACGATCAACTTGTGCGTCTATCATCATGCAATACATATATAGTTCACAAATCACTGATTTATTTGATCATATGAATATACAATCATGCACATGTATATGTGTCTATTTCAATGCATGCTCAATCGACTTTTCGGGTATGTATTCTTATACAAATATCTTGACCATTCAAACATTATAGCTTGATTTACTCTAAATTCATCAATCATACATTCATAAAACTTTTCTAGCAATATATATTCACATAAAATTTCCCAATTTTCATTCATCTATACCTAATACACATTACTCAAATCCTTATGATCATGTTTGCATTCATAAGAATACCTTTATTCTTCATCACATCATTATTTCCAGATTAGGTTACATTGATACCAAAACAATACATTCTTTAAGTTATGACATCAATTAATAACCTAAACTTATCAAACTCTTTAACCAATTAATCAAGCAACAATCTAAGTTCATTCCAAGCTTTAATCAAGTCCAATTACACCAATTTAGAGCGACTTTTCCTAAGATAGTTCAACATGTACACAAAATAGAAATTATCTTTTCAGAACTAGGCCCACGATCGCAGGGGACCTTGCTATAATCGTGACAGAAGCTAATGCAATAGGCCACGATGGTCCACAGTCTTTCTTCCTTAATTCTCCATGAATTTCACATATTTAGATACATCACTACCACTTGAATTTTTCCAGAATTCATGTCGTATAAAGCTACTTCATTTCATGCTAGTCTAGCTTGCATGTTGGTTACATTAAATTCCACAAAAATCTACTTGTTTATTTCATTACCATTCACTTTATACCAACATACAAGCAGTTCTAACTTTTCTATATTTAAAAACACTTCATTAACACCTATCTCTAACCTAAATTCATCACCATTTATACATCAAATCCCAAATTCGACCATCCATATAACATCCTATAAACTACTATTTTCATGCATCCAAAAATAAAACAAAAAAGTAACTAATTTATCTATCATTTTCCAGCACAAATTCAACATCAACACTACATTCAATCCATCCCTAACCAGTCATCAGATCACATGAGATAAAGATCAGTATTTCACTTACTTGTTTAGCTCAAATGTCACCTTAATGTATCCAGCCTATTTTGCCTCACATGCATGCAAGATCATCTCAAAAACAAGGTGGGAGTATGATGGTTTTAGCAAAGACAAGAAGATGACAACAAATTCAACAATGTTTTGCTTCTAAAACTATCTTTATGGAGGATCTTTTGCATGGATTTTGGTGTGGCAATTAAATTTAGAAAAAACACAGAGATGTGAGGGGGAAGTACATTTCAGTAGTGAGAGCCAAAAGAAGGAGAGAGTACAGCAGAAACATGAAGATGGTGCTGGAAGTGTCTACGTTGGTATAGGTGTAAAATTAGTAGAACGATACTTGTTAAGAAAACAAACAAGACATATGTCCATTCTTTAAGATACCAAATGTCACTTAGTTCCTAGGCCATTTTTCATTCAGTTCTACTACCATATGTCACTCAATATATAGGCTTAGTCATCCTAAATTTTCACATGTCAATTGTCTTGCTACTTGAAATTTTTCCTAGTCTAAATGTACATTTTAATCCATCAATCTTCCAATTATGACAAATAACTCCAAATTACCAATTGTAATCCATCAATTATTTTTATTGCTAAATCAAAATACAGGACATTAGAAATGAACAATCGTGTCACAATTATTTAGAAACTTTTATACCCCAGAACATGTCAATTGAGTGCAAATTTTTCTAAATCAAAATTCATGTTTGTTTGTCCATATTATGCATGCGAATGAAATCATAAAAATCGTATTTTAAATGCACCAAATTCATTCTAATATGATGTAATTCAGTAATCTAACACTTTAATCCCCTAGTAGGTTTGGAAACCGGCTATTACAATTAGGGTTCTCAAGTATTATGTCACTTAAAGAAGTGCCTCTTAAGCATTAACTCCACCTAAATCCACTCTGCCTTGTCTCAGTCCCTAAAGCTCAATTTGTTTCTTCCTTTTCCCTTTAGCCAACAACCTTGCCCTCCCTTACCATCTTTTCCATCTCAAGATTCTGCAACATTAGTGCACAACAAAAGTTAGAAGTAGGTGTTAAGAGATAACTCATACTCTTCCTTCATTTAATTTTATCCTAAAGAAGGTGAAAATGGTAAGGTAATTGTAGCTTTAAAGGTAGATATACAAAAGGCAAGTTCAAGTAGGAGAAGCGTAAGCTTTGTAAAGACCTGCATAAAAGTGGATAAATCGAAAGAATTACTAGTTATTCAATTGATGAGGTTAAGGAAAATAAAACTCTCACTTTGATGATTCTATTATGGAAACTTATCAATGAAAGCCTTCCCTCAAGCTTTAGGGAAAGTAGTGGAAGGCTATAGGCAAAACATTAAGAAGGAACATGTTTATGAGCTCATGGAGATTGAAAACAAAGAGACTGGTGGTGAGGTTAAAGGGAATCAAGAAGTAGAGGGAAAAGGAATACATGAATTAGAAAATATTGTGAGATAGGAAGATATTATAACAATTACAGGAGAAGAGATAAAACCTGAGAGCAATGTGGCAACTAAAGGAAATCCCAATGATGTTTTAGAAAAGATTAAATCCTCTCAAAAAAGGTAAACAACTCCTTAGACATCAACTATTAATATTCAAGCAACATCACTAGTTAACTGTGAGAGGAATGAGCCAAATAAATGGGAATTCCAAAGTGTTAAGAGGAGGAATTCACAAAGAGGAAGCAAGAGCAAAAGCTTTAAATGAAAAATCCCTTCCATATGAATATAATAGTATAGAATGTTCATGGTTTAATTTCCCTAAAAAGATACTTAACATATTTTGTATTTAAAGAGAAACCTATGATTTTGGGGCTTTTAAAAACAAAAATCACTATAGAAAACATAAATAAGCTATTAAGCTTGGGATCTCGATGGATATTTATCTCCAATCTTCAACATCATATCTGTAGAAGAATAATTATTGCATATAATTCTAATATGGTGGATATAAAGGAGTTGGAGACTTCATGTATATTCTAATTCACTTTTTATAGGAGAATGCTAAAGTATATGCCTATTTTGAATATGGTGGTAATCTTAATTATGATAGTAAAGTGCTTTGGGAGAGTTTGATGAGAATGCAATTGATGAGAATGCAAAGGAGTGCATAGCGCCTTGGATAATATGTGAAGATTTCAATTATATCTTATATAGAACTAAAACTGAGGGTCACTAAAGTTTAATAAACTTCTCTAAAGATCTCAAAAAGTAGGCAGAAGTTTTAGTTGTGGTGAACTTGAAGAGTGAAGGACATAAGTTTATTTAGAGTATTAAACACAGGGCTTCCTAGTTCACAAGGAAAAAGTTTGATAGGGCACTAGTTAATCAGGAATTGTTAAATGAATTCTTTGAAAGTAAAGCTACCTTTATGGATCCCTAATTTTTAGATCATACAATAATTAAAATTTGTGAGATCTTAAAGAAAGTGACCAAAAGAAGACGACGAATTTAACAATTACTTAGCTTATGGTAATGCTATTGCCTGGAACCAAATTAATACCAACTCTAATAATGAAATATGTAGTTAGTAAAGAGCTGAGATCGTTCCCACGAGGAATCTATTAGTAGGTGTTTCACAAGTTAAAACTAAAACAATTTAGGGGGGGTTGAATTAACGTGAATTTAAGAAATTAAAATTAAAAAATCAAAAATAAACAAAAATCATCAGACCTAAAAAATTAATGAACAAACCTTGGTTTCGGGTCACCTACGTTATCAAACTAGTATGGATCATTGCTATAAAATTAAGTCCATTAACAAATACTCATTGAGTGATTTTCTCTCTTAGGATTAGATGAATAGAAACATGTATTCTAAACACTCTTATTAACCAACAACTTAGATACGATCTTAAGCTTTAATGACCAAGAGAACCAGTGAGCAAGACAATACACATACAATATGTATTTAGTCTAGATAAGTATCTTTCTTAGAATTTCCAATCCCTAATGTAAACATGGTAACCCTAATTGCCACTTGGATTGGTAAAACTGAACGTCAAATCCTGCTAATCTGGCTGTAAATTAAATCAATCAATTTAATCATGAAATGTAATATGAAAAACAGTAAATATTCATCAATGAAATAAATGTTATTCAGAAAATCTCACACATATTAGATGATAACATTGGTTTCCTTCAACCAAGAAGAAGGATTTGGCTACTCATAATAGAGGTCAAACTCAACAGAAAAATAGTAGAACATGTTGTCTCCATCTCTGCATTTCTTTTAGAAAATTTGACAAACTCTCCAAAAAGCTAAAACAAACGTGAAAGATAAGATGTCTAGAAGGGTTTTTGTTTTCCCTCTTATCGTTATTTTATCAGATACAATTCTCCTACAAAATCAAGTAGCAAATCTCCACATAAGGAAAACAACTTGATTCCCAAAATAATTAGAATCCTAAGTCTATTGAATCTATTTTCAAATCAGACTCTGCAAATAAACTTTTCCTTTGCACATGCCCACGGTTAGTCAAAAGCTTTTTTGCCTACTAGATATTTGAATTGCCTTTGCTTTTCTTGCAGATTTTTGATCCAAATTAATCTCCCAGGTGTTGAAAATCATCTGAGAATAATTAAGAAACAAGTCCATTAATTTTAAATAAAAATATTAACATATTAAAGAGATTTATATCCAAAGTTAGCATAAAAATAATAAATTATCAAATTCTCCCACATCAATCTTTTACTCATCCTCAACAGACTACATTTGCAATCAATTGGTCGGCCAACTAATCAACTTTCTTTATTCCAAGTCTCACAATAGTAAATAGTGCACATTTCAAGAGTTAAACAATTTTGTAATTTGTTTTTTTTTCACTGTTGTATTTTTCTTTTCTTTTTTCTTTGAAATATACTGATGTTTAAAATCAGGAGATAGCAGTATAACACATAATTCAAGTCTCAATCTCTTCAATTTCCTTTTATATTTTTCTTTTCCTTGCCTTCCATATTTCTCCAAATATGTTTGACATAAATTATGGCTAGAATGCCTACTTACATTTATGATGGGTAAAGATATGAGAGGTTTTAGTTGTTTATTATGGGTTTATCAAGAAAAGGGTTCAGCTCAAAAGGTTTAACAATGGATATTGAATTGGATTGGCTTTTTAAGCTAATGGTTTAAAACAAAGAGGACCTTTATCATTTTTAAGCACGAATGTATACATGTGATCTCAATTTAGTTCCAAGCAAGTTTTAGAGAAAAATTCACCTTAGAAAATAATCACACGTCAAAGAAATACTAATTGATATAGATGTTTCCATCTTTTAGGCCCAAAAACTCACATGATAATGTAGTTCACCACAATTATACGCCATATTTAATCATATGATTGCCAAACCTTGACTAAGTGTATACATTTGTATTTCTTAACTAAATGACATCTAGTGTCCTAAAAATAAAATTAACTCAAGTTATGCGCACTACTTAAGTCATTAAAAATAGAAGTATAGAAAGTGTCGAAATTGGCTAATCAATTGCAAAATGAAACATACCCCACCCCCGCACCTAATCCATGCATTGTCCCTAATGTAATGAAATAAAGTAAAAGAAGCTAAAATAGAAAGGAGGAGAGGAAAGAAAGCTTCTCTATAAGTTGATCACCTAAATCATGGGGTTGGTGGGTAAGGAGGTTAGAATCTTTGGTGTACCCAATACGCTATCAAATTGTGTTCCATTCGATGCATCGGGTGTTCAAGTAGAGCTAAATGAGCATCCAAGTTGGCCTGGGTAGGTTGGCTACTACTTGGTGTATCTGGGACAACCCGACTCTATATGGTTGGATGTAGGTTGGAAGGGACAACTGGACCCAGATTAGTAAAGGATATCCTCCCATGACTCATGTTAACGATTCCCATCCTGCATAAACATTCCATAACTAAAGGTTTTATGGTATAAGCCACAATCATGTCAGCATTTTTAGGGTCTAATAAATTCAAATTAACAACCAATTGAGTAATATATGTAACAGCCCAGACCACCCGCTTGCAGATATTGTCCGTAAACTTTCACTGATTCACATTCTGGGCTATCATCACTTTTCGCACATCTCACACTTCACACATGCTCATGCAAATGAAAAATTCACATACGACTCAAACTCGGGATCAGTCGCCACTGTCTGCTATAACATAACTCTAATGCAATGCACTTGACTCATGTGTCAAGAAATGCCCATGTAAGATAGTACTTCTGGGCTCTGATACCACA
>JANZXR010000171.1:37256522-37269310 GCA_027575705.1 Erythroxylum echinodendron
CTAATGAGGATTTTAGATTCATTTTAAGTATTTTTAGATTAAGTATCTTATGTATCTTAGGATTATGAGATATGGATATATTGTGGTTTGAAACGCCTTTGTGGCTTTGTGAAAAACTCTTATATTTTGATATTAATGAATTATGATTTTTGTATGGATGAATTTGAGTGGATATATGAATTTGCGTATAGATAAGATTGAGCTGAAATTATGTATGCTTGAAAAGGCTGTCGATTAGAGATGGTGAATTTTGAACAGGAATTATGGTTACAGATAAAAGCATGATGATGAATTAATAATAGTTAAGATGTTTTCATTAGATTATGCCCACTTTATGGTAATAAGCTCACGTGATATGACCTTTGAGTTGGAGTCCGGATACGGGCTTCAACAGTTCTAGAGGAGAAAACGAAATAGCACAGGCATAAAGAGAAGATAATGCCCATAAATACCATAATGTGTTGTCTGAGAAAGGATCAGAAAGGGCCATCACATGTAGGTATAGTGCCTTGAGATTGAACATAGTTGGACTACCAGAAAGGTTACGCTCAAGAAGTAGACGATGCAAATAATAAAACAAACTCATAAGACAAAGAGAAGCTACTTGGGTCACATTGGTAGGTCTCCTAGTAATAGGAGGAAAAGACTCTTTTATAAAGGAAAAGAGAGAAGAACTAGCCATAAGACTAGAAGCACAAACTTGCTCACAAGATGCAAAAAATTTTCTATTTACCACCTATTTATGGATTACATCTGATCTTGAGGGTCCAATGGCTAATGAATTTAGGTAAAGTCTTCTTTGAGTATCAGAAATTATATATCAAATTTAACTATCATAGAACCCAATTTAAGTTACGGGGCATTAAACCATCCTATCACTCTCAAGCGTCTATGAATAAACTCAAAAATCTAGAGTAAGCTGATATAATTCCTAAGTTACAAACTTCACTTAATTGCTTTGCTCCTGTTTTTATCGAACCAAAAGGTCTTCCCCTATCTAGCCTTTTTTACCATACCATTCCTCTATTACTAGGCACAATAGCTATTAAACTCTGCCCTTATAGATATCCTCACTTTTAAAAATTATAAATAAAGGGTCTAATATGTGAGATGCTTATTGAGATTATTATTTAACCAAACAATAGCCATTTCTCGTCTCTTGTACTGCTGGTGAAGAAAATAATGGCTCTTAATGCTTTATAATGACTATCGTGCCTTAAATGCTATCACGATCAAAGATCATTTTCTAATTCTTACTATTGATGAACTGTTAGACAAAATCCATAATGCCAAGGTATTTTTCAAGCTGGACTTACAAGCATTGTTGATAAGTTTTATATAAAAAAAAAAACTTTCGTACTGCAAGGATGCAGATCGTAACTCATAGCAATTAGTCACCTAACAGTTTGAATACACTTTGTCTAAGGTAATTAAAGATTGAATGAACTAAATTCAAACAAATTAATAAAAATTGAAATAAACTAATAACCCTAAACAATTGAATAATTGAAACTAGTAATAAGAATAAAATTAATCAATGATGAAAATTTAAGGGTTATTTTATCTTTATTTTGTCGTCTGTTTATATTTTTTTTGGTTCAATTATGCTTGATTCTAGATATCCTAAGGTTTGATTATCCTCTCTCGACATCTAATCAAGTAATCCCAATTGAAATAGATAATAATAGAATTGCAACCTCTTGATTCACAAAACTACTCATAACTATTCAATTGGATTTGAAAAATCCTTAAGATAATTAACTCACAATTAAGATCTATCTTCAATTGTTTGTTAATATGATATTTATATGTCTATCAAGTTATCAACTCTCGTTGCATACCTTAAGACATATGACTTGATTCAATCTCTCAATTTATTACCAAGTATAAGCATAACAAATATCACAAAGTATTGACATCTCCTCTTTGATCTCTTAATTATGATGTATGGCTTCCTTTTTGGTGTTTTTTTTTTCCTTATCTTGAAATACTTCTTAAGACTTTTAAGGTTCTTTTTAGTGTTTCCACATTTAATTTAGTTCCAAAATTAGCCCCGCAAGGTCAAGAATACAAAAATTTTGCTTGTTTGAAAATATTCTATCACAATCGTGACTCCTGTCTTATCCATACTCTCTGTGACAGAGAGTGCATCCATGTAGTTGCCTCGTTATGCATGACAATGCAATTGCACACAATCGTGACTTCTTCCATTCTTCAGGTTCTTCATCTTTTCTGTTTCCACTTACTATCAAATACATTAGACACCCCTTGAAACATAAAATTAAGATCAAATCCTTACTCTAATATAATAAAACATATAAAAACACTAATAAGAACACAATTCTAAGTCCTAAATATATTATTATCATCAAGAAAACACTTAAAAACATACTCAGACTTCTAAAAAAACACATTCACACTTAAATCTTTGCTTATCCTTAAGCAAAATTAAAACCACACACAAACAAAACATAAAAACACACAATCATACAACAATTCAATAATGGTATAATGACATCAAATCTTATGGAATTAACTTAACTTCAAACATCAACCACTTAAAAAGTGCCAACATACCAACTTATTCCTTTCATGTTTAGGTGTTTTGATTTGAATATACATATAAATCAAAATATCAACACCCTGTTCATACACTTATGACACTTGTAAGCGTGCACTTATTATTATTGTTCAATTAAAAAGGTAAATTATCACTAAGTAACTCATCATAAAAATTCTTGTTATTTTTAAAAGATCAATAAGTTTAATTTTATTGTAAGCACCATTTTTTTAGATTTTATTTAACAATTACCTAGTCTTTTGACATGAAAGCAAACATTTTGTCATAAATGTCCTCCAATTACTCAACTAGGTTACGCCTTTTGTTTAGCTTGGTTGGAGTGTCTTCTAACCTTTTGAATCAAAAACAAACATTTTGTCGTGTACGTCTCTGGTTATTCAGCTATATCACAACTCGTAATTGGCTACCAGCTCTATTATTAACCAAATTCTGTTAAAAAGGGCCAACAGAATAGGAATTTTATTTAACATCTTTTTTTCAATTTCTTAGCCTACCTTATTTCTTTTTAGTCAGTCACTCTCATGAAATATTACTAATGATGCCTACCAATTTAAATGAGTGTAATTATAAACATATCCAAACAAGTGTTATGTGTCATATCCTAGTTAACATGCAAATTTATCCCAATGACATTTAAAATACAAAATTCACAAGTTACTATACTTTTACAGTTTAAATGATCATGTTCGAAAGTAAGCCAATGCCATTCAATCCAGGTCATTGACACTTTGATACAATGCAAACATTATGCAAGAAAATGTTCACAATATGCCAACCTAGGTAAAACTAACACAATGCAAATGCCAATTTCACACACAAATGTTATGCAACGCACAAATATTCTCATACTTGAACAACACATTATCTTTAATGTGGAAACTAAAACAATATAAATAAAGAGAAATAACAATAAAGAAAAAGTAAGAGCAAGAAAATGTATGGTGATTCGAGTTGTGATGGTATTAGAGATGGAACTTGGATACGTTAGACAGTAAAATATTAAAACAATTTCTTCGTTTAATAACACTGTTGACTCTAGTGGCATATGGCCTCCTTCAGCTGCGCCTCTATGGTATCTCAATGACCTTGTAAGCGCTTGTTATTTTCTTCCATTTTGTTAAGCACTTTCTCCCGGCCTTCTTGTTCTACCTCCTCGGATTTCTTGCTTGATGAGACTTGGTGGTATTGTGGCAGTGCTAAACTAAAACTCGTCTGACCTATCCTATGTCTAACCTTCGATTTTGAACCGATTTTGAACTTCCATACCAAGTCCTCTTGGTCAAGCTCTTGGTAGTATTAGTTTGGCAAGTCTACAGAATTATCAAATCCTTTAGCCCTATCAACATTGTTTGGTTAAACATTTGCTAGTGAATTCAGTAGAATATCTACAAATCTCAAACTCATTTGTTTCAAAACCTCGTGGTTTTAGAGTTTTGACCATATTTGCATTTAGCACTTTACCATTGGGATATTTATCCAACCCATTTCCATCAGTCTCGTTTTCGTCAACCTATACTTTTGCATTTGTTAGCGCTACATCCTTATCCATGTTTGGCACATCCTGCTTTTGGTTCAACATCAACCCTGTTTAATTTAACTGCTGCTCAAGGAACTGCCTCACTGTTTCCCAATATGTTGAACATTCAGCCATCTCTCTCGTTTGCATCACCTGCACTTGGGCAGTTCAACTGCTGTAGAGAAGGTAACAGGAAACTCCATTACGAACCTGATACATACACGTATCTTGCGATAAATTTCTCTCCTGTCCCTCTGTCTAACGTTTTCCTTTAACTTGGTATATTAACAGATTTCCGAATTTGCAAAACATGGCTTTTTGAGTGTAATACAACTCTTGGCACGAGCTTGGCCGGTACGCTCACTGCATAAAATATAATGAGGCTAATTCGTTTGTCCGTTAACATAATAAATTAGAGTTGTACAAGATATTTGGGTATTTGGCTCCTAAGACTCACAAGCAATAACACTGTTATGATTCCTCAAAATGATGATCCGTCTCGTCAAATATCTCCTCCTGCATAATGCAAAAGCAGTATTAGAATGTAAGTTAGAAATAAGTTGGTGGAGCAAACAGGACAAGCAATAGTAAGTACCTGTAAGAGCTCTTCAATCACATCTTCCATTGTTATTATACCTACAACTTCTTCTTCAAGAAGTTTTGGAAGTGGGTTGTCATTTATGTGCAGGATGTCTGAGTCCAAGTCCTTTGTCCACTTCCTGCTACTAGAGCTCCTGAACGAATTGTTGCCACTGTTGGGAAAGCTCTTCCACTTCTGAAATGATCTTTTGCTTTTTAAACTCTTTTCTTTGGTAGCCTTTTCAAAGGGCTTTCGACCATCTATGTCAAGCTTTACTTCTTTAACAGGATCTATTTGGGAACGTAGAGAGAAACAAAAGAGATGATTAACAGATTGGAGAATTCACTCAAGACATTTGAGAGCCCCATTTGCTTGTCACAAGGAACTGCCCAATTCCTTAGCTTAATCCATGGAATTCACAAAATTATTCTTTCTCAGAATCAGGAAAAAGAAATTTCAATTCCTTTGGATCCAGACATTATTTTTGACAGAATTTCAGATCTTAGGGTCAGAATGAAGAATTGGCAATTTTGAACAATTCCACTTTTACTGATATTTTATACAGTCCCAAGAATTATAATTACAATTCCACTTCCATTTCAGAGGTTCGGGAGTCAAACAGAAAAAGTTACTGGGAAATTAAACAGACCGATAAGAGTATGACGTTGGCACTTACTGGATGTGGTGCTCCCAGTGCTCTGCTCCTCTGCCTTGCTTCTCTGTCTTACAACAACAGCCATGTGACTGTGACCTTTCTGAAACTCATTTAATATATCATATAGCGGTAAACTTTCTTGAACCCTACAACAGAACACAGACCGCATCAGTAGCACATAAGATGAATCATCTTCATTCTTCATTCATTGCTTGCACAAACATCGCAAAATTCATAATTTCATTACAGGAGAAAACCAGCAGCGAATACCTGGGTATCCTTCGTATAGTAACATTCTTTACAGGTACTTCGTCATCTGGGTGAATGGTCAACAGATTCTTGACCTAAATATCACATATAGACATACATCAATCAGAAAATGTAAAGTAATATTCTTTCACAAAAACAAATGAGGTCGTACGAAAGACAAAATGGTTGAAGTTGCAAAATAAGCTAAATAGTAAACAATCAATTCTCTCCGTTCTTTTTCACATACTTCACAGTAACTTACAAGGATAACACCAATAATGTTAGTTGATTGCTCATAATACACAGGCAATCTGCTATGCCCTTTCTCCAGTATCAAATTCATCAAATCCCTGTACATAAGAGAACCACTTTCTAATGAGTAACACATGAAAGTGAGTAAACAACTTTTGTAACTTGGTACTTTTTCAAGCTCGAATACTCACCTATCAAGCTTGTCATTTATATCGATAGCAAAAGTATCTGACATAGGAGTCATGGCATCACCAGCTGTTTTCTCAGAAAGCTCGAGGGCTCCACCAATGATTGTTGTCTCATCATGGGTTAGTTCTCCACCTTTTCCAGCCTTGTAAAGATCACAAAAATGTCATAAAGCTGACAAAAAAGGATTATGAAAAGGAGCAAGAAAATGCAAATCGCATAAACAGAATCACATAAGATAAGATTCAAAAAGAATTGCAGAATCAACAAATGAAAATTGAAATGAAGGCTGCATATTCACCTGTAGAGGAAATGCGAACAATTAGACATAAATGGGTATTGAGGATGAGCTTCTGTTATGATGAAATTTGAATGGATAACAAACACACCTCATTACCATGAAAATCTACAAGTGTCTTCAATTCAGCTCTGCGAAAGAGTGCTACATGTCCAGGACCCAGCAGAAAATCTAAAAGCTGGGAAAAGACGGTTCATTTACAATCATCTCAACGACAATGAGTACTGGAAAAGTTCCATTTAACCAAAATATAACACCTTGCTTATTGGATATGCAACAGGAAAGCAGACCCAAACAAGTACACGGACAAAAGGGGCCACTGTTGCGCCAATTGCCAAGCCATACCTAGAACAAACAGACTGTGGTATAATCTGCACAACCAAAGCAAAGAGTAATTAATAACTCATATGTATCATGTTGGCTCCAATACCATCAATAGCAGTAAAGATAATTGGGATTATTGAAAGGTTCATGTTATAGAATTCTAACTTGTTAAAACCATGGTTTTCATTAATGATGTAGCCTACTATTTCATATGATATGTAAACTACAGACGAACTCTTGTCCCATGGCAAATGGATCCAGAGACAGTTCCTTTAACAAGGAAAAACTATTAATAACACAAATGCAAACAGCATATACAGAAAAGATTAAAATCAAGGTGATCATTTCAATTGATTCACTTAGTGTCCATTTGTGACTTCAAAAGCTCAAATGCCAAGATTGGACTCCTTACCTCACCAAATAGAAGGATTAGTGTAACAGATATTAGAATAGCACCATAAGAAACAATCAAAGCATCAAGAAAGATTGGAAGTGCCTGACAAGTAGAAGACATCCAGAATTTAGTACTTTTGCAGAGACGATTAGAAAGCTTATAAAATCCACTGTAAATTATTTACCTCCATGGCAGCAGCGTTGGATATAAGCAGTGTGCAGAGTAACAAGTGCTGATTTTTGACAACCGGCAAAATCTTTGCTGCAATTACAAAGGGTGCATAATTTATCCAGTAAAGTTATATAGGTACACAATATAGGTTTGCAATGATAACATCTTGTACGTAGTTTAGAACGGATCCCATAGTCAAAATGTAGCATAATTTAAAATCGAATCATTTATGATCAATTTAATTAATTTAGAAGGAATGAACTAGTACTTTTTGGGAGCACCAGTGGCAGAAAAACTACGTAACATAATAGCATAGTGTACTCCTGTTCCGATGGAACTGCGAATATTTCGTGCCAATATTCCTATAGGAGTTGAGGGATGACTGCTAAACTTGGATAAAAGTATGATCGAGTGGCAACTACCAATCAGAAGTGGAGAAGATAACTGAAAAGAAATTGGGACACATCAACTAATACTTTGATCATGCAGGCTTATTATTTACAATCTTGGACAGTAGTGGCTTCCCTAAATAGTTGAATTATTATAAAAGGTGATATTAATGTTGAGGCAATTATCATCTCAACAAATTAAAGGAATTTGGTTTCTAAGAAGCAACCTTCCTCCTTCGGTACCAGGCTCTTGTTTGTTCAGTTTTCCTTGTCATTTTTTGGCCGTTTTCTATTCAAGATTAGAAGTTTGTAAATTCAGACTTCATTCTGCTTCCAATGGATGTCTACGCAGGCCTTAGCACGTAAAAAGACAACAGTGAATAAGGCACACAGAAACCTAATTCTACTTCAAATGGACGTCTATGCAGGCCTTAGCACGTAAAAGGACAACAGTGAATAAGGCACACAGAAACTTAATGCTACTTCAAATGGATGTCCGGCCTCATCATGCACGAATAAGGAGGGATAACGCTCTTTTTCTTTTTCCTTGGATCAATCAAATTACAAGTTAATTATTGATATACCATCGTGGCTAAAGGAAGACTACAAACTGCGAAGAGATCAAATCTCAAACAAAATAAAAAGTGAAGAAACACTAAAATCAACAGAGAAACCATGCAAAAGAAACGAAATATAAAAGAACATTAATGTTAGCAAAAAATCTTAGTATAAATTATTAAAAAAAAAATAACTAAACTAAAGTCTAAAGTACTAACCAACCACACAATGACAAAAGGTAGACGAACAAGGAAGCACATATTAACATGATCAGGCCGGATACGTAAGGGTGGGAAAGACTCTTGTCCAGTCCATTATAACAAATAGGTCTTGACCTTATAAAAGCAACAAAAAGATTCTTATTTTGGTCAGGACTCTCGTAAAGAGTAAAAGAAGCAAAATAGGAGCTCTTTAACTTTACCGGCCTATAAATCGTCACGAACGCCCTGAACATGACAAGTATATACGCGGAAGATGCTCAAATGAACAATATTCGTTTTATTTGGTTCCAAACATTAGATTCTCCAGCACCCTACTCCCCAAAACTTCACCTTCCCACAATTTCTCAACATCCAAACAGAGGAACTTCTTAACCGATCGAAAATAACCCCACAAATGACAAAACAAAAGGAATCATCGAAGTGAGGGCTAAAGAGTAAAAGATACCAGCGTATTGACGATCCTTTGGGGTCCCAGACTTGACTAGAACTTCAAGATCGACCAAACTCATGGACATGAGTCCTAGAGTGAGTCCAGACATCAAACCAGCAAACATCACTAGAAACACTATCACCACAATGTGTATAAAGAAATCGGAACCGCAACAAGTGTAATGCGCTGCCATTGGATTACCTCTCTTTTACTTCAATAATCTCAAACTAAATACCTTCAAGTTAAAAAAAAAAAAATCTTTTTTCCTTCTGGGTATTCCTCAAAAATCAGGAAAAAAGCAAAAGCTCAACAAACAGAGCTCATCAACCTCCATTTCCCAAGACCTTTAGCCAAAAACCTCAATAATTTTCCCACCAAAAAGGAGCTAAAAGAAGAAACGTGGGTCTGAAAATTGCTTATAAGGAATAACTAAAGTGGTCTAGAAGAACTGCAGAAATTAAGGAAGAGATAGACGCATGAATACATACTGCCAGATACAGAATACATCTGTAGAGACAGATGAAAGTAGACAACGTGGGGACGGTGTAAGTGGCCAGGTGGGCAAGGCTGAAAAAGTAAACACAAGTACAAAGACGAAAATGTTTATAGGCGTAGAGAGAGAAAATACACAACAGGCGATTCAAATCATCAATGAAAGCTCAGAACTTGAAAGTTATGTACGGAATACACGAGAGAGAGAGAGAGACAGACGGGCAGAGATATCGACGAAACAGTGGAGCTGTCTGAGGACGACGAGTGGTGGGTGATGTGTAATATATATAACGGGTAATGTATTTCTTATTTTAATAATTAACACGCGAATCCTAAGATTGTTTTTCTTTCTAAATTATGTAAACATGCCTTTCATTTATTAATTATGCAAAAAGAATGTTGGTTTATCAAAGTGGATTCCACGATTATTTCAGCCTTAAACTCTTAGATCTATCTAATTTGATTTTGGTTCAAGGGAAGAAGTTATTGCAGACATTAAATATATTTGAGAGGATATATTATTGTTCTCGTGGGACCAAAAAATCTACTTGGAGCATATTATTGCAGCAAAGTTAAACGTTGAGAGCAATCACATACGAGTGTCTCGTAAGAAGACAAAGAAGAATGATATATAAGTTTAATGGAATATTCTACTTATTGTTAATTAATTTTATAATGAAATTTTATTTGAACTGTATGTAGTTTAACTTTTTTTCTCCTACAAACCCATAATCTATTGTAAATTTAATATGGTATCCGAGCTAATAAAAATATTAACCCTTATAAATACTCATTATTTAAACTACTGAAGAAGAATTTAAAATTTGCATGCCAGAAATCATATTTAAACCTTTGAAAATAAATTGAAGTTAAAACTAACCAACTACTCTTCTCTTTTCCAACTTGGGACGAAGATAAAAGAAAGAATCAAATTCTTTTATTGGAATTATGCTAAATTCGAAGTCTCCAACTTGATACTTACTAAGAGTATTTGAAAGCACTCGTAACAAATTTTGAGTATTCAAATTTTATAATTTATTTTTTACAAAATGTTCTTTTTATTATCAAATAAGTTTAAAGAGATGTGGATAGATGATTTAAACTCAAAAAATTATCTTTTTTATTCATTAAAAATTCAATAATTAGCATGTAAACTGTACTTAAAATTGTTTAGTTAAGCTACAACACTTTTTAAAATACTTAATAATCGCAATAACATTATTATTGAGAGCTCAATATTAGGTTTACACATTGCATATAAAGTTGACGAGAGAATAAAACTTGAGCAAGAATGCTTGAAGGTTCAAACTTAGGGTTGCGAAAGTTGTTTTTATTAAGTAAAACGGATAATATGACATAATTCTCCAGTGGATCAAAATTCTAGGAAGAAAATATCAATATACTTAGCATTACCACCCCGAATGTTTATTCCATTCGGCTTATGTATTCTTCTAGTAGATAAAAGAATATATATAGAGACTGCTAAGACTTTAATTCTCCTTGGAGAAGAGTTGTTTAAGGAAACCTAAATATAGCCAATCTACATTTTACAAATGAAAATGGAAATGTAGTTATAGTTTGTCCTCATAATGAACATTAATATCTTGACGGCTATATAAGAAAGTGTTGTTTTCGAAAGTGTCAGCTAAACAGATTATCAAAACAAGCGTGCTACTTAGAATAAGACACGCTTCAATTCATATTAGAATTAACTCAAGGAGAGGAAACATGTCCTTGTCCTTTAGCTTTTGGCATGCTCTTTCTTTTTAGATCTTGTCTCTTAATTAACAAGTTGATCGGTGCGGTTTCAGATAAAGAAGATATATTAACTACACTTACTCGTCCATGGTTTTATCAGCAAAGAAATTGTAGAATAAATGGTTGCTTATTAGGGACGGATGTACTTAATTATAACTTTTGAATACCGGTTCTTACCTTTGGTCAGATCGACACTCCTGCTAAAAAGAGTATGACATGTCTAAATTTGGATCTTCACTAGAAACGAAAGCCTTGAAAAGAGGTGATCGATAGTGAAAGCAATAGCAATTTTCAATTAGTTATTTCTTCTAATCATAAGGTTTCTAATGTTTTGGTTTAAGTAAGGTTTGTATTTCAAATCATTCTTAGACTTGAAGTAAAACCTTATGTTTTGTGCTTAATGTTTGAATGTTTTAGTCTTGGCAAATGGAATTCTTTTACTTCTTGTCGAGACACAAATATAGTTCCGGTCTTCTGTGTCAGAAGGATGCGTAAAAATGATAGCTTTTCCTCCAGCCCAATAGTGGAGTACTTTTTCAAGAGGAGATTTCTCCACGACGCCCCCAAAGTTTTTGGAGTTAACAGTAGGACCTAAACCTCTACATGTCCAACGTTTTCAACTGACATTTCTAGCAGCTCTCCAGTTGTACAAAGTCTTAATTGTCCTCCGTCGTAGCAAATTCGTGTAGGTGTCGTGTTGACCATGTGAGCTGCTCGACGACGTACGCTACAAGCTAGGGTAACAGATATCTGTTACTGTAAACTTATTCTAACTTTATTTTATTAATTTTTATTTATATATTTATGTAAAACTTATATAAATATGTAGTTAAAAATTAGTGATACAAGACTTATAATAAATTAAACAGCACAGGTGATCCTGTGCCTACAAGTTAACCTTACCTGTAACTTTCTGGTCAACTTTTTGGTTTTTGATTCTTGCTAATAAATTCATTGATGCAATTTGTAACAATAGGCGTGTGGATTGCTGGAAAATGACGCCCTCTTGCGGATATCCCACTGCAGAGAAGACTAGAAGAAGAAAACAAAAACCCTTTAACTTCACCTTCAAGTGAGTCCTAAAAATTCCCACACTTACGGAGTGAAATTGGCTTTGCATGAAACGTCTGAATATCTAGATAGTAAATTATTTATATTCCATCCGGCTGAGGTAGCTAAGTACAAACATGGCAAGCACAAAGAACAATGGAAGGTTGTATGCAATCATGAAAATTAAGTGTGAAAAAAAAATGAAAATGGATGATAAAATAAAAAAAGAAAATTTTCTTGTACTAGATGAAGAAAAATAATTTTGTTAGATAAAAATTCTCTTCCTATCCTTTTATCTTTTTCTTCTTATTTGTTAGATAAAAGTTCTCTTCCTATCCTTTTATCTTTTTCTTCTTATACAAAACTATATTTGTATAGTAGTATTAACAATATTTTTCAAATAATATAAAAACTTAACAGACTCTTAAATTTTTAAGACAAAAACTTAGCCTTGAGTACTGTTTTGGGTACTGTTCCGTACCGGACTCTTAAATTTTTAAGAAAAAAACTTAACCTTGAGCATTGTTATGGGTACCGTTCCGTACCGGCCAGTACCGTAAATTTTCAAAAATTTAGGGACTTTTTTGCAAAATTTTCAAAATTTTTTAAAAAAATCTCCCCCCTCTTTTTTTCAAAGTTTTTATAATTAATTATTAGTTAAACTTTTATTGTGATTTTTTAATT
>JANZXR010000171.1:37269410-37281696 GCA_027575705.1 Erythroxylum echinodendron
ATTATTAATTTATTATTTATATGTGAAATATCTGAAAATTATTATTATTTCATTTTAATTGTGATTATTATTTATTACTATGATTTTTGAAGTCAGGTTTAAAAATATACAGTACAATTGTACAATATAACAATGGACTATTTTGAAATTTAAAAAAAATTCAGGGACTATTTTATACATTTAACAAATTATCCGAAACGGTACCTAATATTAACCGATACCGTTACAGTACTGTAATACTCAATTCGGTACCAAATTTTGTACAGTATTCGCAACATTGGCCTTGAGGCAGAAAAAGTAATTCTTTGGTTTTAAGGAAAAGTTAAGACTCATCAATGCTTTAAGAAAAAGTCTCATAAACTTCAACATTTTTCCCAGACTTTCTTTGATGTTCCAAATAAATTTCTTAAGAACTCAAATTTGATATTTGGCTGTGGCTTTATTAAAATATATGCAAGCTTAGCCACTTCTGTAACATGTAATAAGCAAGTTTTATCATCTTTCTTCTCTTTTCCATAGCATAATACTTCACTTATATATGATTCCTTATTCCATGTTGCACTCGATTTGCGGCAATGGTAATAGCAGAATTTTTATCAACTTTCAAATATATAGTAGCAATTTGTTTCAACTCCAAACCTTTAAGTATTTTTCTTAGCAAAATAACTTGAATTGACATACACGATATCAGATTTGATTTTGGTATTCTACGGTACTAAAACCAATTGATATTAAATACCATTTTGAGTATTTTTTTAAATTAAAAGATATTCCTTAAATTGAATAAAATTTTATAGTCACTCAATATTTTGCAATATATAATTTTTAGTTTTACATCAAATATGTCAATAACAACTATCTCTTTATTTTATTAATATTACTTTTCATATATTTCACGTATAAACAATAATCACAATTAATATAAGAAAATGTTATTTAATTATCATACATATATAAAAATAAGAATAATACAAAAGTACTTAAAATGTTATAATTACATCATATAATAAAGAATAATTATATCAAAAATACTATATAGTAAGAATAATATAGGTTAATGAGTGCTTCATCAGCATTAAAAAATATTTCATGTTGAAGAACATAACTAAGTAGAAATAAAATCTAAAATAAAAATAATTGTAGTTAAAAGTTTTATATTTATATTTCATATATAAAATTTAATATATACATCAAATACAAGTGAAATTAAAAGAAAATAGAAGAAATAAAAATTCAGAACTTCATTTAATGAAATATCCGCTCAAGCCATATTAACCCTAATTTTTATTTAGTACAAAATCCTCATTATTAAAGGAACTCTCATTATCACTATCATTTAAATTCATTGTACCAAATGACATGTCAATATTTTTCTATTTAAGATTATCTTCTAGGTCATTATTATCTACTAAACTTGGTTTCTCATACACTCAATCCGTTAAAAGATTGATATGCTCAAGTCAAATTGGATCTTAACTACTTATTCTATAAAGATTCCTAGTAAACAAATAAAATTAAATTATTAATAAATTACAAGAAATTCTATTCAACTTAATAATAATAATAACATGCCTCTTTTAAAACTCATTTAATAAAGACCAAATTGTTCAATCCTTTGAGTTCTAACCTATTTCTTTTCTTTGGATAGAAGAATTTAAATATGCTTTAATTCCTTTCACACCAAGTTGCATTTATATATTGACTCAGAATTCGAACTACAAACCTTTACAATTATGCAACATAACTTTCAAATTGGTCCTACTAAGCAATTGTAAATAATAAAATTAACCTTATAAATAAAATAAAGTGATAATTAATTTTCAATAGGTAACAAAATTGAAGATATATATACTTGAATTAAGTTTGTCTCTTTGATAAATTGCAATAGGCATCTCAAAATCACTACACACTTTCTTTTATGCCTCCATTCATGAGATAAGGAGATCTTCTATCTTCTCATTTGTAATAATTGTTGTGATAGTTAATAGTATTCCTCTATTAACTTCATCTTTCTTTGTAAAACTTAATCTACAATAGATACTAGGTTTCAAAAAAATGCCAATAGCAAACAACAAACATAAAAGTTGTCTTTATCATCTTTCGTTAATAACTACAAGATAAGATATATACAAAGAAGACTCCTTTTTTGAATTGACCTTGATTGCTTCATTCACCCTCTTTATGACATCATAAATATAACCCATTATTATATTCTCATCACTATCAACCAGACAAAGTACTCTCACTAAAGGGTCATAAACTTGGTTGACAAATTAACATTGGGAGCAACATTCATAATCTTCAAGTATAATTTTAAAAACTTTCGTTCCAGTATTAGATCCGATATACTGAGATAATTTGTCTCATCTCATACTTTATTAGAACAAGACAATAAAGTGAAAAGAAATTAGTAGCAAAATTTTCAATAGTAGAATGATACAAATTTGTACCATCGGTGAAAATCTTTCTCATCAAATTTAGAACTCATACACGATTATAAACAATATTTTAAAAACTAGATTGGAAGTTAAACATGTAAAATAAGAGGAAATAAGAGGCTTAAGGTCTAAAAGGCTCAACCGGTATTAGATCATTATAAAACTGGCTAAATTGAATAAAATTTAAGAATTTAAAATATAATTGAAAGAGATTGTCCTTACTTATCGAAGAATTTGAAGTTTAATTAAAAAAAGAGGCTATTAAATGAAAATTAACTAATTCATTTTAGTTTATAAGAACTTATTAATTTACAAAAAATTAGTTGAATGATTAATACATTGATCAGTTTTTAACAACAAGAGTTATTAAAGTAAATCAAACCACAAATTTTAAAATTGAACCAAAAAGTTAAATGATTTAAGATTTTTGCAATTGAACCTGTTGGGTTTTTTAAATCATTGATTTTAAATAAACTTGATCACTTTTCTTACTTTTTGCACAATTCTATCAATGATAAAAGATTATCTAGGACAATGCAATATAAAGAACAAAGAGTCTGATAAAAAGAATTATAATTGCTTTGCAACTATTTCTTATTCACAACTTTATAAGTAGAATCATTGTCAGTGATAAACTAAAATATTTTTATATCCAACTACATTCACAAATTTAGCAAGTAATTGAAATAGCGTATCAGTATTTCTAACAAGGCTAAATGCATCAATAGAATTTAAAAACATTGTTCCTTTAGCATAATAAACTAAGAAACTGATAATAAACTCATGTCTTCTATTTATCTAGTCTTCACACATCATTGAAAACTTATAAGTTGTTCAAGTCATTCTTCTTTCATTCAAATAACTTTTTATTGTAAAAATAGAGCTAGTCAAAAGATTATCTCTATACTTATTAATTGAAGGAGCTTTACATCTTGCACCGTTAAAAGAAATAACATCCAGCATAAGCTAGTAATAATAAGACTCAGTAGTATTGAATGATACACCTATATCTTACCATCATTTAGTCATTGTCATGTCTACATTATAAGTTGCTTTTTTATATTGTAAGGCACTACAAATTAAAGTGGAGCAGTAAGAGTTCATGGTATAAAAAAATTAGACACTTATTTTCTCTCTTCCTCACATCAGGTACAACTTGTTGGGTAGAAATACCACTGTCAACATTTACAATATCATCTTGACCTTCACAAAAGGACTTTCGCTACCCATTTTATAATTTAGTATTTTCCTTCTTTCTTTCTTATGTTAATACAATTCAAGTAAAACTCTCATTTGTCATTTCACGCCATGACTAACTCTTTTACAAGGTTAAACATCACATTTGATCCTAACTAAATGCTTCTTTATTTTGCTGATTCTCATACCTTTCAAATGCTTGTTACAATACAAATAAATGGTATGATTCTTTATTCTAAGAACCAACCTAACATGAGCCTAAGCTAGATAGTTGAATCTCTTTGAAGAATTTGAATTATCATGATTGCCTGAACTTTTCTCTATTTATTTGTAAAAATAAATAAACATATATGTACAATTAAATTAATAACTTTATATAAAACTAAAATTTTCACATATAACATCATTAATTAGCTATAAAAAGTTAAAATTCAATTATGATAATAGTGATAATATATAAATACTTAAAAAATAAAATTAATAAAGCTAATGTGATAGAAAATCTAGCAAAATGCTACGAAGACATCAATTCCTAGCTCAAGTATTTGACCTTCATGTTAGTTACTTCAACTTCAAACTTGGAATAAATGACTTGAATAAAAAGGACAAAGATAGATTGAAAAAACATCAAAGATTATGTATTCCCAAACCATATGGCTTAGAATTGAGGCACATAATAGATGAATGCACCATTTTAGCTTATCTTTCCCATACTCCCCATATCTTTCCACCTCTAAGACAATCTCAACCAAGATCTTTAAAATATGATTAGTATTGTTGTATATAACCTAGGAAAAAATACCAGCACTCATTTATTCTTCTAATCCTCTTCTTGAAACAATGCTGATCATATTCTAATAAGGTGTAAAACTAATTCTAAAGCTTTTCAAGGTTACTATGTTGTTAATCTAGTTTTACTGTCTTTAGAACTTTCTTGAATTGAATGATTAATAGATATATGAAGATTTGCAGAAAAGGATACTAATCCTCTTTTTTATAGAGTGATCTTTTTTATTGAGTGATGGAACTTCTTTAATAAAATTGATTGTTAATATAAAGATCTAATTAATTGTATGGAAAACTAGTTATAAAATTTATGGTTAATGACCTATATATCATATTAAACTTTAAAAGAACAATTCATTTGATTTTAAACTTCATTGGCTGAATAACTAGTTAAATCATTGAAACTCGATGCATATATACTTAAAATTGAATTACTGATAAATGGTGAAGATTTTTAAGTTATCACAAATTTAATTGTTTTACAAAAAGATAAATCTAAAAAATATTTTGTAACATTTAGAGGACTTCTTCACATCAACTCTCTATCTTTACTTATCCAATTTTAACTACAATGTAAATATTGTATAATATGATAATAATAAATGAAATACAAAATTAAGTTCTTCTTAGTTTAGCGATTTAGCCATCAAGCATAAATACTAAAAATAAGGAGATTAAGGGAGACAGGCTTTGCTTCTGCATAGTTGTAAAATTAAATAAGAAGCTCCAACACTTTTACTTTCTACAAATAGGTAAAGTTAGCTAGTTTGGAGCAAGAGTTGTCTAAAAAAAGCACCTACAGTATAAGATCCGATGTTATGAATATCATACTAGTATTGGTACCATATTTAGTTTTGATAAAATACTGTATCGGTATCGATCAATTTTAGGTACCGTTTCAGATAATTTTTTAAATTTATAAAATAGTCCTTAAATTATTTTAAAATTACAATATAGTCCAAATTTATCATCTTCCAACAAAAAGTCACCATCCTAAAAAATACTAACTTTGTACATATACATATACATATACATCCATCAGCAAGGTATATTGCAGCTTCTTTGTAACTTCTCTCTCTCTCTCTCTCTATCTCTTTAACAGAAGCTTTGGTTTTATGAGTTTTGTTAGGTAAGAGCTTAAGTCACAAACAATAGAAAGGTCGCCATCCCTTTTTGTTCCTCATCCCAATTTTCTTTCTCTCACTACTGCTCTGTCGGCAACTTGTGTGTTCCTATATGTGGACCAATTATTAGGGCTCAATCGTCTCTCTTTCATCTTTTAAAAAAGACATCATATGTTTTTATACCATTTCCATCAATTACCGTTTATATCTTTTCCATATTCATTGCCTTCTCTAAAGCAAATTTATATCATGTCGTTGAATGTTTTTATTAATTAATGTGTCATCTGCGATGGAGATGTGTGGTGTGATGGTGGGCGGTGACCGGTGACTCTCAAAGCAGCAGTGGCTGATAAGTATGATGTTGAGGCTGGGTTGGGCGTAGTAGATTTCCCGCTAGAGATGGAGAGGAGAGAGAGAGAAGGAAAGGAGATTGTCGGGAGGGGGGTATTTTTAAATTTTGTTTACAAATAAGTCCTTTAATTTTTAAAATTTTACAACATCAGCTAATATTTGGCTGATATTCCAAATATCGGCCGTTATCGGCCGATACGAGGCCAAATTGTCGGTACCAACCTATATAGATTTCTTATTGTTAATATAAATTGGCACTAAAGCCCGAAAAGGTATCAGTGTCTTAAGTACCATTTTTCGATACTGTATAGTATTCTAGGTCCTACTTTTAATAGCTTCATACAAAATTCCATAATATACTTTACAAATATTGGAGATTTTTTTCTATAATGCTAAAATGAACATGAATTCATGAGCTAAAAAATCTAGATAGATAACCTACATCAAACATTAAGTAAGGTCATGTCTAGTTGCAGTCAAATGGAGCAAACTGTAAAATAAACTCTTTGATTGAGTTACACCATATAATCTTTCATTATCATCATTTAAAACTTTCTCATTTTGAGCAAATGGTGTAGTTATAGAGTTGCAGTTGTTTATGTTAAATTTTTGTAAAATATCAAAACCGTATTTTTTTAACAAATGAAAATCCCTAAGTTGTGCTAATTGATTTCCTTCATAAGAAAATAATGAACAAATCAAATATGACATTTCAAATTCATGTTTCATTTCAATATGTAAAATTATTTAACAACTTAAGTTCATTACTAGTAAACAATAAATCATTAATATAAAGTTAAATGATGAATTGTTTCCCATCTGTACAACTTTTGACATAAAGTATATCTTTATTACTACTCCTCCTAAATCTTTAATGGACCAGATGTAAGTTTATTTTGTTATATTAAGTTTTTGGCACTTGTTTCAAACTATAGAGGGCCTTGTTGAACTTGTAGACAAAAATTTCATATCCTTCAACTTCAAAACCCTCGCAATATAAATCTATTCATCTAATTCTCATTTCAAGAAAGTAGATTTTACATCCAAATGATAAAGTTCCACCCCAAAATTCATTCAAAGTTATCATTAGTCTACTGGTGTCATGTCTTGCAACCGAGACAAATGTATCCCTAAAATAAACTATAAGTTGTTAACCATGGTCTTTTACTACTAATCCTACTTTAAACTTTGTGCATAAAATTATAAAGATTTAATTTGATTCTGTATACCCACTTGAAAATAATAACTTTCTTATCTTCTAATTTCCCAACCAAATCCTATTTTTCATTTTTGTTTATCATCTCATATTCCTTTTTTATTATTACTACCTATTCAAATTAATTGTCAACTTCTTAAAAATTACGAGGTTCAGCAATAGCAAAATTACATCTTTTATATATATTTGCTAAAGACTTGACTTTGTAACCTTATATATAATTAAGTCAACGTTAAGAGGTGAATTTAAACTAAAATGTGGCTCAAATACCTTTAAAGAACTACTTAATGTTACAATAATGTCTGACTCAATTAAAGACTCAAATTTCTTCTAAGATATTGTTGTCTTTCAAAATCTCAATTGTTGCCTCCATCCATAGTACATCTTTGTTGTTAAAATATGTTTAGGATTTCACATCATAACTTATGTCTCCTTTAAATTAGGAGCATGACTGACAAATATTTCATGTAAGGCTTTTCTTGTCAAGCTTAATTATATTTATAAAAGGAACATAATAGTATCAAAGAGATCAAACATCGTTCAAATATTTAGCAGAGTGTGGACATTGGTCCAAACCAACGTTCATGTGAACGTTGGTGGTGAAGGGGGTCTTGCTATAAAACCCCCTCACCTCCACTCTTCTAAAGAGTTAGTTTTTTCCCACAATATATACATCCTCTTATTCTTTTAAAAGGCAATAAATACATACTTGTTTATTTTACTTAATTCTCAGAGATAGTTCCTACTCCACCCTTTGGAATGCACTAAAGTTGGTGGAGAAGGTGTTAACCCTGGGTCGGATCCCGTTATCCTGCTGCATCGTAGAGGAGAAATTTCTGACTTAGGCCAGTGATTTTTCATGACGCCTTATTTTCAGATAAGCCTTTCCAATTTAATTATTATTGACATTTTTTCACAATCTAAGTCATAAATTATTGTTGCATTATTACTGCTGTCGAAAATTGTGTTGCTCTACTTGTCCCTATTTCCGAGTTTGCTATTGGTTGTTGGAAAGTTCTGCATTTTGATTTTTCTGCTATGTATTTAATTTCAGTATTCGTTAGAATTATGTCTTTTGCGAATGAGACAAACATAAGTTATGACTTTTTCACTATATCCCCAAAAATTATACCTGACCTTACTAGATTAGAGCTTTTAGATAGGAGAAACTTCAAAAGATGATTTGAGAAAATTCTTTTTTACTTTCAGCAATACGAAATTGATTATGTACTATTTCAAGAGATTCCTAGAGATAATACCGACCCTAAGACTGCTAAAGATAACCGTACTGTTAAGGGAGTTTTACTCAACCATATAATTAACCCTTTGTTTGATATCTATTACAAGTGCAAAACTTCCAAGAAAATTTGGGATGCTTTAGAAGTGAAATATGGGACAGATGATGCTAGTACTAAGAAGTATACAGTTTCCAAGTGGTTAAAATTTACCTTTGTTGATGATAAGCCAATTATGGACCAATTACATGAGTATGAAAATCTAGTTACTGAAATCCTTGTCAAGGGTATGAACATGTGTGACTTGTTTCAAGCTAATGCTCTTATTGAGAAATTACCTGCCTCATGGAATGAATATAAAAATCAAGTGAGACATAAGAAGAAAGATATGAAACTTCAGAAGTTGATAGGACATATAAAGATTGAGGATGTCAATCGTACATAAGATAAGACCAAAACATTCACCCTTGTCCCTACTGTTAAGGCTCATATGGTATAAGATAGAAATGTTAATGCCTTCAAGAAGAATGGTGGACAAAACAAGTCATTCAACAACAAACAAGGTCAGTTTAAATGCAAAAGGATTGATGGTGAATCTTGGTGGTGCCTTAAGCTAGGCCATCCTGCTGCCAATTTTCAAGCTAGAATCAACTGTGAGAAGAAAGGCCAAGGACAGAAATCATGACATTTCGGGAAAGGAAACCAGACGAGATACCAATGGAGTAACCAGAAGAACTTTGAATAGCCTCAAGCTAATATGGTTGAAGCTGGTGATGACGAGATCATTATTACTATGGTGTCTGAAGTCAATCTTACTAGAAATTTGGTCAAGTGGATAGTTGACACAGGAGTTACACGTCACATCTGCACCAATAAGGACCTGTTCAAGGAGTTAAATGATGTTGCTGATGGTGAATTCATATACATGAGCAATTTCAGCAAAGTTCTTATCCTAGGAGTTGGGAGGTCACTCTTAAACTCACTTATGGAAAAGTGTTGGCATTAGAAAATGTTTTATTTGTTCCTGATGTGCATAGAAACTTAATTTCTGGTGCATTGCTTAACAAAGTCGGTGTTAAACTAACCTTTAATTTTGATAAGCTAGTTATGACTAAGAATGAGAACATTGCTGGAAAAAGATTTTGTAATGGGGGCTTATTTGTACTTGATGTTGAAATGAATGCATCAACTTCTTCTGCTTATATTATTGAGTCTTTAGACTTATCACTCTAGACTTGGGCATATGAATGTGAGGTCAATTAAGAAAATGCAAAGCTTAAACTTGTTACCTAATCATATCACTAATGAAATGGAAAAATGTCAAATTTGTGTTGATGCTAAACACTCTAAGAAACCTTTTAAGTCAGTGATCGAGAGAGAATCACAATTGTTAGACTTGGTACACATATACTTGGGTGATTTTAAGAACTGTATGAGTAAAAGAGGCATGAGATATTATATTATCTTTATAGATGATTGTTGTAGATCTACTTAGATTTACTTATTGAAAAATAAAAGTGATGCAGAGGAAATGTTTATGAAATACAAAGTTGAGGTTGAAAACTAATTACAAAGGAAAATTAAGAGATTAAGGTCTGATCGAGGTGGTAAGTATAGTACTGATTTTCTAGCTAATTATTGTGCAAAAGTTGGAATTATTCATGAGCTTACAATCCCTTATACACTGGAGCAAAATGGAATAGCCGAGAGGAAAAACCAAACACTTAAGGATATGATGAATGCAATGTTGATTTCTTCTGGTTTACCTGATTTTATTTGGGAGGAAGCTATTCTTTCATCTTGTCATGTTCTAAATAGAGTCCCTCCTAAGAAACTGAATCAAACCCCGTATGAAATTTGAAAATTTTATCCACCTAACTTGCATTTTTTGAAAGTGTGGGGCTGTCTTCCTAAGGTTGCTCTACCTGAACATAAAAGGAAGGAAATTGGACCTAAGACTGTCGATTCAATTTTTGTGAGATATGCCTCTAATAATGCTGCCTATAGATTTATGGTTAAAGAAAAGGGATCTAACATTTATGGACCAATTATAGAGTTAAGAGATGCAGTGTTCTTTGAGGATATATTCCCTATGAAAGTTAGTGTACAAGATCCTAGAGAATTTTTCCCTAGTTCTTCTACTAATGATGACATAAATAAAGAGGAAAATATTGAACCAAGGAGGAGCAAAAGAGTTATAGTACCCACCAGTTTTGGTTCTGACTTTATTACTTCCTTTATAGTGACAAAACCATTGATATCAATAGTTGTGTAATCATCATTCTTTATGTGAATGATATGCTTATTTTTGGTACTAGTTTATCTATCATTGATACTACTAAAAGTTTGCTAAAGTCGTCTTTTGATAGGAAAGATCTTGGACCTATGGACTTTATTTTGGGAATCAAAGTTGACAAGACTGACTCTGGTTAAATCAAACTCATTATGTTGAGAAAATTTTGAAGAAGTTTGATTACTATGATGTTGATCCAGTCAAGACTCCCTATGATGCTAGTATTGCTTTAAAGAAAAATCTTAGTGACAGTGTAAACCAAGCTAAGTATGCTAAAATTCTTGGTAGTGTGATGTTCTTGATGAACTATTCCCATCCTAATATTGCATACTGTGTGAGTAGACTTAGTAGGTGTACTTATAATCCTAGTCAAGAGCATTAGAATGCATTGATTCGTTTATTGAGGTATTTGAAAGGTACTATGCATTATGGATTATCTTTTAGTAGTCATCCTCCTATATTGGGAGGGGTATTCTGATGCTAACTGGGTTACGAAGAGTGATGATATACACTCTATCAGTGGTTATGTTTTTACCTTGGCAGGAGCTGCAGTGTCTTGGAAATCATCCAAGCAACCATGTATTGCGAGATCAACAATGGAGGCTAAGTTTATATCTTTAGAGTTGGCAAGACGAGAAGCTGAGTAGCTAAGGAATCTCTTAGCAGATATCTCACTTTGGGAAAAACCAATTCCTTCTGTGTTTCTTCATTGTGACTCATAGGCTACCATTCACGTTGCTAAGAACAAGGCATATAATGAAAAAAGTAGACATATCAGATTGAGACATAAAATTATCTATACTTTAATTAGACATGGTGTAATTTCTCTAGACTATGTCAAGTTAGAAAGAAATTTAGTGAATCTGTTTACAAAAGCTTTGAGTAAGAAACTAGTTTCAGAGCATGCTAAAGAGATGGGGGTTAAGTCCAACTGTGTAGTAACCTCATGATGGATACCCATCTTGGGATACCAAGTTCAATGGGTCAAACGAAGTTATGTGGTGGCTACTTACTTGTACTTTGTTTGTGGTATAATACTGAGATATATTTAGTTGTTGAATTGCATCCCTAGCATGATTTTACTGTAACATTCCGTTACCCATATTAAGGCTAGAATAAATAATTATGAGAAATTTATGTGAAATTAGGAAAATACACCTTATGTATAAGTTAATTGTGACATACACATTTATTTTCCACTTTCATATGATTGTACATGCATTCATTTGCATTTCCGGATAAATTAGTTTATAAATGGAAATGATGGATTTAATTGGAGTGTATTAAATGTGATTTGGCAATTTTTGTACATTTTGAATATTTTGATATTTTTGGTAAATTATTTTGAGCTGAAAATTTTATTTGGAGACTATTAGTATTATTTCGGAATTTTTGGTGAATTTAAAAAATTTTCTGAAAATTTGGGGTATTTTTGGACAAAAAATAAATGAATAAGAGACAAATGGGAGAGTGACAAATGGCTTTGTGCATGGGTGACATGTGTTGTTGGATTAGCAACCCAAGTTGTCAAATGTTTCTGAAACTTGTTTTGTTCTGCACCGAAATGTTCAACACCAAAAATGCTCTCTTCTCTCATCCATCACCGAAACATTTGATACTTGATGCATACTTAGCAGTCCAGATAT
>JANZXR010000171.1:37281796-37304254 GCA_027575705.1 Erythroxylum echinodendron
AAGATTAACGTGTAAAAATCGTGATTTTACTGTAGAAGGTGGTAATGCATAATCAAGCTTTCTCATACTGAACAGTTCTGACTCTTTTTACTATAACTTTGTCATCCGATCTCCAAATAACTTGAAACTTAGACCAATAGATTCCTAAGATATTTTTCTTTCTCTCCACAAAAATTTAGAGTTATGTGAATTGATTTGAAGATGATTGATAGGATGAAAGTGTGGAAGTCTGCCGGAATATTATGAATTGGAAAATTTTCATGGTCATGCTTCGATTTTCTAATTATAACTTGAGCTATAGATATCTGAATGAGTTGATTTTTAGTTCATATTAAACTAGAGACATATTTATACAAATTTTGTGGAGAATTATACTTTTAATTCTGTCTTTATAATTTTCAAAATTGGCATGTAATTAAGTTATGTCTTCAGTGAATTTTGTATTTTTGAATTATGTTCCACAAGAATTGCACAAAGTGTATGTTTATGATTTGGTAATGAAATGACTTTATGATTGCAAGTGTTTTGTTCTGTAATGGGCCCAAGCAATTACTGAAACTCTAATAAGTTCAATAATGATTGTAATTTTTGTGACTGAAATTGTTTATAAGTAAGTTGGATCAAAATTGTTTATTGATTTTCCACATATATGTACATTGTTTCAAACAATTTGCAATGAGTTTTAACCGATGATTGTTTTAGCATGCCGATTTTGCAGACTTCGTACTCAGATATCACTCAGAATATCGGGTACATGTCCCATAAGAGTGAGGTGTTACATTTACTGTGGGTGGTGTGAGCAATATACACTTGATGGACTCACCTACGTGATTGTGGAGGGCTAGCCACCTTCCTATGAGAGTATTTGGGCTATTTATCTAGAGAGATCATAAGACCAGGGTATTGTGAGGCTGTTAACTCCTTAGTAGGTTTTGTGTCCGAATTTCTTAGGACAATAGATTCAAGACTTAGTTCACCTGATTGTTTTTCTATTTTTATTTATTTTTGTTACAGTTTGTTTCTCAAGTTTGGACCAAGTTGGGGATTGTGGACGTTGGTCCAAACCAAAGTCCACATGTAGTTCACCTGATTGTTTGTCTATTTTTATTTATTTTTGTTACAGTTTGTTTCTCAAGTTTGGACCAAATGGGGGATTATGGACGTTGGTCCAAACCAAAGTCCACATGAACGTTGTCCACCAACGTTCATGTGGACGATGGCCACCAACGTTGAATGTTGTCCACCAACATTCATGTGGATGTTGGCCACCAACGTTCATGTGAACGTTGGTGGTGAAGGGGTCTTGCTATAAAACCCCCTCACCTCCACTCTTTCAAAGTGTTAGTTTTTTCCCACAATATATACATCCTCTTATTATTTCAAAAGGCAATAAACACATACTTGTTTATTTTATTTAATTCTCGGAGATAGTTCCTACTCCTCCTTTTGGAGTGCACTAAAGTTGGTGGAGAAGGCGTTAACCTTGAGGTCAGATCCCGTTATCCTGCTGCACTGTAGAGGGGAAATTTTCGACTTAGGACAGTGATTTTTCACGACTCCTTATTTTCAGATAAGCCTTTCCAATTTAATTATTATTGACATTTTGCTAACATAGAGGACTTAATGCCTAACCAAGCTTCTATAAGTGTCATACCATTAATTGCTTTCATAGGTAACATGTTGAGTAAATAAATGAAGATGCAAACTGCATTTTAAAAAAATCTCTTTGACAAATTTTTCTCAAATAATATATATTTAGTCATATCTATAAATGTCCTAATAATTGATGCTCAATTCCACACTCTTTATCAAACTAACTCGAGGTGTACTCCTCTCCATTATATGACTTGAGAGTCTTCATTCCGAAATCATTTTGGTTTTCAATTAAAGCTTTAATTTTTTTAACTCCAAAAAATTTGAATTTTACAAATTATAAATTGACCAAAGTCATTATTCTAAAATCATCTATAAATAATATATAATATTTATTTTGACTTAATAGAGTTGCCCTATTGACTTACAAACATCAATATGAACCAACTCTAATTTTTTGTTTGGTTCTCATCACATCATCAATATAAAAGGTGTGTTTTTGTTTTTTTTCTTCTTTAATGTTCTCAAATTCAAATGGATAAACATCATATACTATTGAAAACTTTCATATTTTGAAAATAAGTGCACTTTCCCTAAGATAAACAAAATTTAAGGGAAATATATTATCACATATTTAATTTTTCGAATTTAAACACCATAAAGATCATAGTTTGTGTTTTCTATACAAGTAAAATAAAGAGAGAAATTCTTACACATCATTTAACCTATACTAAGAAAATTATGAGACAACTATGTCATAAAAAGAATTTACTATATACCTTTCTTAATGTTAATGGCTATTGCGCCTTTGGCCTTAGTATATACAATAGTTCCGTTTCCTAAGACAATTTTAGATTTGATTTTTTATATCAAGTAAGTTGGACATATGGAATCTTTTTCCATATGACTAGTAGATTCACCATCTATCAATAAGATGAGATTAGTGTTGAGTTGTAATAAATAAGTGAACATCCTTTTCTTTTAACTCTTTTATATAATTGGCTTGTTGAAGAGGATGTTTTGGTGGATGAAATTGTTAAAGTTTCTACTTTTTCTTAGCTCTATAAATTCTTTTTGTGTTTCCCATTATGTTATAAAATCTATAGCAGTACACATATTTGTTTTAAACCAATAATCCTTCTTTGTATGATTTGACTTCTTAAGAGGGGTTTGAATTAGAACCCCCTCCGATCGTATTTCACCAGAGATGAAAGAAAAGATAGGAAATCTTTCTTTTCAGAGCTATCGTCCCATTAAAAAAAATATTCTTGTTATAGTTCCTATTCTTGGTCAAAAATATAGTGAAATCACCTTTCCTATTCTTTCTCCATATCCTGCGAATACGAAAGATGCTCACTTCTTAAAATATCCTATATACGTCGGCAGAAACAGGGGAATGGCTCAGATTTATCCTGATGGACAGTTTGTCAATTTCCTTGAAGATTTCAGCTACCTTACCCTTGTTTTTATAATTATCAAATAGCCTTTTATCTTTAAAAAAAACCCCTTTTCCTAGCCTAAAGTGCATTCTCAACTAGTTCATCAATTATGATAAAAAGGCTCTTTGTTTATGCATATTCAACTTACTAATAAGTTTAACAATTGAGGGATTTATTAAATCACTTAACTCTTTAATTGCTACAACTCTTACTTTAAATTTTTCATAAAGACTTATTACAACATTTTTCAACTGTCATTTGATCTATAAGATCTTCCCTAAAAAGTCTAATTTCATTAACCAACTCTATGAACTTAGTGGTATATTATTTATTTGACTCATGTTCTTTTTATTTTGAACATTTCAAACTTACATTTTTAATGTGAAGAGCTTGGCTTCTAATATGTCATAATCTTAAAGAACATTACATTAGTTAAAGTAACATATATACAAGTGAGAGCTTTATATTTCTTAATTTTGATATCTTTATGCTTCTTTTTTCCATCCATATATAGTCGGATTTGCTCTAAGTAGTGGAGGATCAATGTTAATTGATTCTATAAAGTCGTTAATTTCAAACAGGCCTTTATTTTTATTATCCAAACTATACATTAACTATTGGAACAAGTATTGAAGAAAAACCACCTGAGGCTATTGTCACTTGCTGTCATGACGTTTAACTCTTAATTTCACAAGTTTATATTTAAATCACCCTCAATTGGGAATTCAAATCATCTCACAACTTGTATGTGAAGCTCTGATATTATTATAAATTAAAAGTAGAAAAAAAGAAAACTTATAGTAAAATAAAGAGAAAATGATAAGAAAACTTTTTTTGTATTCGATGAAGAAAATTGACTTTCATAAAATAAAAATTCTCTTTCTATCTCTTTACATTTTTCTTCTTATACAAAATCATATTTATAACAGCATCTAGACCATTTTCAAAACAACATACATAATTAAAAAAAGTCTTAAATTTTTAAATAAAATAATTAACCTTCAAATAAAGACAAATCTTTAAGTTAAAAAACTCATCAAGATTTTGAGTAAAAGTTATATAAACTCATAGAACATAGTAATTAGGTATTACTCAAACTGAAAGTTGAAGAACTTCGCTTCTAGAAAAACTTTTTGGTATTTTTAAAAAAGAAAAAATTAGCACAATTATAAGGTTAAAAAAATGAGTTAAGACCTTACAAACAACAATAACATAATAAAGCTTTTTAGGTGCATTAAAAAATGGTGGAACTTTGGTCTTTAGACTAAGAAAAACTCTCTTATTTGTGCAAACTTATTTGTTTCTATTTATATTTTTGATCTTCTATTTTTATTTTAAAATTTAATAAACAAACTAATTTATTTGATTATTGTTTTTTATTTCTTTCACTTTTCAAGTTTTATGAAAACCACAAAAAGAGTTTTCTATTTTTTTGAACAAAAGGCAATTTATTCAACTTAAGAAAATCTTACAAAGTACAATACAACAAGAATACAATTCAAAGGGGACTAACCCCTAAAAGGATCCTAAATAAGTAAGAGTGTGCACTAGCTTGTATTGGGTTCAAAACAAGATGAGAAGTATATACTTTAGTATTCAGTGCTTCGGCTGGTATTACCACGATTCAACTAAAATAGGTGCCATTGTGAAATCATTTTGTGACTGAATTTATGCTTATGTTTGTGGAGGAATATGTGCGACTTGATCTAATCTTAAATCATTATTGATTTCTATTATGGTGTGCTAGCAATGTATTTGAATATTTTCTTATTCCTCTTAGTCCAAATGCATGCTACAAGGTAAGCTAGAGTAGTGAATATTAACCATAAATTGCCTTTTTGAGTTATTTTAAGTTGAATACTTCACTCCATGATGCTTGGCTAGATGGTATGTCAGTCGTGAATTCGACATTTATCCATGATGAATATCCAAATCTGATTTGAGTAACTGTAGGAAAAGAAGAGATGGTTATGATATTCTGCATTGTTCTTGCACAAAGAACACCAATTTGGAATACATAAGCAGTTGTCAATTTTATCTAAAGTGGCAAGCTTAGTTTTGAATCTTTACAGAGCAGATGAGCAAGTCTAGAATTGAAGTTCTTGCTCTATACCACACGATACCATTTTACTTAGGGATAATCTTCTCTTTATATGCTTCTAGCTGAAGAAGTGAAGAACTAACCAAAATTTGTTAGCTTCCACAACATCTTATCAATAAGAGTGGAATCAGTTAGAAGTGGGGAAAATATCATGAGAGAACTTATGATGTGGAGTTGTTAAAGAGTAGTTAAGCCTTGACCCATATTAGTATCTACACAAATGAAGCTTTTGAGCATATGAAATTAAGGAATGTTATAGGGTATCCTTTGATTGAGCTATGGGTTAAACCAGAACTTTAAATTTTCTCTATTACCAGGTTGATAGTTACAGTGTATTCTGATCTTTTCTTGGATCTTACCAATGTATTTGATCAAAGACAAAGCATTCCTAGGAATTTTGAAACACCAGATGGATTTCTCTTTAGTATAGTAAGCATTGATCCTTTTAAATCATAAAGATTATCTGTCTTGAATCAATCTCCACACTTTCTTATTAAACATTATTTGATTTAACAATTTGGAAGTGATGAGACCAAGTCCTCCTTATCTATGAGGTAAACATGCATCTATCCATTTGATTTTGCTAGCCTTTAGATTCAGGTTGCATCTAGACCAAAAAAAGTTTTTAAAGATCCTGTCAATCTTCTTATGAATGTATATAGGAATTATAAGATGGGATCCCTAATGAACAGCCATGGAGGAGTGAACAGAGTTTATTAATTGAACTTTGCCTACTATGGAAAGTTCTATTAAGGATATTATCAATCAAGCATTTCTAATCGTATGGATATGGATTAGTCAATGATATAGGAACTCCAAGTTGAGTCACTGGAATTTGTTGACTTTTGAATCCAAAAGTTAATGCCATAATTGGGGTAAGGCTAGTAGCACTTCTAGAGATGAATAAATCACTCTTATTGTAATTAATGATGAGACCTGACATCTTGTTAAACAACTTAAGAACATTAGAGAGTAAAGCTGTTGAATTATCATTTGCTTGAGATAATAGGAAAATATAATAAGCAAAGCAAAACTCAAGTTGATTAGCTTTAACTTTTTTAATTTGCCATGAAATTTGAATCTAGGATTCCCTTGCTTGATACCTTTTACACTTTTGAAAATCCTAGAAGGTTCTCCATTTACTAGGACTTTAAAATTCATAATACTTATGCATTGATGAATCCAAGTGATAAATTTAAAGGAAAACCTTAAGCTTGTAGAGTGTTAGTGATAAAAGACCAATCCAACGTGTAACAAGCTTTTTAAAAGTCACATTTCATGGCATAATTTTAATGTCCTCTTTTCCTTTTATAATGCTTGAAAGGTTCTTAAGCAATGGAAATGTTATCACCAATTGATTTACTAGGAATATAAATACCATGATTGCAATCAACATGATTCAGAAGAATGTTTTTTAAGTTTAAGTGAGAGTACCTTGGAGATAACCTTGTAAACGATGTTACAACAGTCTATGGGTTGAAAATAACCAAAACTAGTGAGATTGATTCCTTTAGGGATAAGGGTAATGAAAGTGATGTTGATCTCCTTTAAAAGCTTGCCATGATTGAAGAACTCTAATATAGTATCAACCAACATTTCACTAGTAATGTGACAAGTCTTGAAGAAAAAGTTGGCACTAAAACCATTAAGACCTAGGGCTTTCTTGGGTGGATTAATTTAAAAACATGATTGATTTCCTTAATGAAAAAAGGTGCAGAAAGAATGCTAACTTTTGATCTTGAACAATTTCATTTATGAGCCTAAAAAAGAATTAGGAATTGGGATGAGAACCTGGTAGATTTATGAAATAGTCTCCAGCTGCTCGGGTGATTAGAGGCTATGAGTCCATATTGAAGTTTAGATGCTTGATGAATGCATTCTTATTTGAAGCTTTCCTGGAAGTGATTGCCTTATGGAAAAAGGTTGAGTTCTTGTCACCATGCTTCAATCAATTCACCTTGGACCTTTTCTTCAATAGAGAATAATGTAACTTTAGAGCTTGTAAGAAAATATCAAGAGAACGTCTCTCCTTTTTAGCAAACAAAATAGAAGAAGGATTACAATAGGTGGCTGATTGAGATTGTTTAAAAGCAGCTTTAGTAGTAGAAACTAGATGATATGATATGCATTACCAATGTTTTTCTTATGGAATAATTTGATTACTACCTTGATGGAATGAAGTTTCTTCTTGAGGATGAACTGTTTTGAACCATGATAGGATATGTTAGAGCCTTTCTTCACCACATCAGGAAAACCTATAATATTAATGAAAAAATTATTAAATCTGAATGGTGAGTTAGAAGACTATGGAGGGCTTATCTGTGCTAGGATGGGAGAGTGATCAGAGAGTGTGGTGTTAGGGAATGGAGCTTGGGAATGTGGGAAGGTATGACAACACTCCAAGTTGGACAAGCATCTATCCATCTTTCTTCTAATAAAAGAATTCCACAATTATTTATTGTTTGAGGTGAAGAAGTTACCCCTCGTAGGGTAAGTCAGAAACTTCAATATCCTCAAGACATCTTTTGAACTCTTCACATTAATGTTTATTAACAGAAACACCTTTATATTCAACAGCAGAACAATGGCATTGAAATAACCTAGAATGAGCCAAGGAGTTCGGATGTGAGGTGAAAGATCTCTTAGGTTATTCCAAATGGAGATTATCTAAAAGGAGTGGTTGAAAGCAAAGACCTATGAGACATGAATGTTGGTCTTAAACTTTAATAAGTAGACTTTAAGATGGATCATTTGAGCTAAAACCTTGTGATTGAGAGTGGCAATTTTCTTGGGATTATAAACTAAAAGAATTCTACCATTGTGGTGCTCTTCATATTATGTAATAGCTTCTAGTCCTCAGGCAAGAATTGGAGAATGTCACATTGGTCTTACTTAATTCAAGACTCTAAAATGTCAAGCATACAAGGCTTATTATCTAAAATGAAATTTCTTAATAAAAGCTTCTTTTTAGGAAAATTAAGACCTTTGATATTCCAAGTTAAAACAATCATGGGACTTTGGCCCAAAGAAGGCCTTTTCTTTCTATTGGATCTCTTTTTGGTAGTAGGAATAAAGTCAGCATCAACAGTGCCACATTTTGGAAATCAACTTGCTTTATTAGGAGTTAGGGAGGGAGTGTCATTGCTATTTTCAAAACTATGAGTTGTCCTAGACTTTTAGAGGGTAGACAATATGTTACTTATGTTAAAAGGTCTTCTATGGATGGATTTTAAATTGGCAGAGTGTCAGTTAGTGAAAGATTGGTAGCTTTATTTTGATTTGTATTTGAAAGTGGGATTTGGAAATTGTCAGTGCCATCAAGATCTTAAGAAAAGCCAAACTTAAAGATCCTTCCTGTAGCTTACTAGATTTTTAGTAGCAGGTGCAGATGGAGGCTTCCAAGCATATGTCACTTTGACGACATTTTTTTTAAGTTCCATGTTATCATTGAATCTAAATAGGGGAATTTCTTAGGCAAGTGAGCTATAAAATCAACTACTACACAAATTCAAGCACAATTAATTCTACTAGTTTGAGCTATGGCCTCATCTATGCATATTGGTTTACCAACATAGCTAGCTAAATGACTTAAGCTAGTTGTTATCCAATACTTAAGGGGAATTCCATGGATACATAGCCATAGAGGTATGTTTAAATGCTTGAGCTCTTGACAATCCATCCCTAGACTCCAATTGTGAAGAAGTGGTTTATTGGCAACATGTCTTGGCCTAGATTCAATCACCTTTGTGGCATCAAACCTTGCTTTGGAATCTAAAGATAAATATGTCCTAATCATTGACGAGATTCTCTTTGAACCCCATAGATTTCCAATTGTTTGAGGCCTAAGCTTTCATTATAAGGAAGGAGGCTCTCTTGTCAAGAAAAAGCCAATCAGGGTGGCATTCCAAAGTTCAACACTCACTTTTAGAGCTTCAATAGGTGATGCAACTATAGGAGTGTTAGAGTTCCTAGGTGTAGGTAGGAAAGCTTGACATCAGGGTTGGCAACCCTAAGCACCTGAGTTTTAGATCTCTTAAGGAGAGGTGAAGTGTTAATTTCTGGGGCACAGTAGAGGATGGAGAGTTAAGAGTGCTGGCTTGAGATGGAGGAGAAAGCGCAAATTTGGAGCATTCTCGTGGAACAAGATTGAATTGTTTCAGGGGTAAAGTGGGGAAATATGACGGGGAACACTACTCAAAGCTAACAAACTTATCTACTGAAAACATAGTGATAGAAAAAAATATGGGTTGACAATGACTAAAAGCTAAAAGCATAAGGAGGTAGTTGGAGGGAAAAGTGGAATTACTGAGATACCCTTAAATTGAAGGTGAGAAGTGTGAAGGATAAGAGAAAATAGGGAGACATCAAGGCCATGAATAAAGAGGTGGAAAAGACTGGAATAAGCTAGAAAATCTAAGAGAAAAACATAACCAACAACAAGGAGAAAGGAAACTAGAGAAGAGAGAAGCATGACACGAAGTGAAGAAGGATGGAGGATGAGAAAAAACATGGAGATAGCGAGACCACAACAAAAGAGCAGGGAAAGACTAGAATAAGTTAGAAATCAATGGAGAAAAGATAAAATCCAAGAGAATGGTAAAGCCTATAGCAAGGAAAAAGAAAATCGAAGAAGAGAGATACTAAATTAAATTATTCAATTCTTATATAAAAGAGATTCTTTCTTTGCCATCACTTATTAATAATTAATATATTAAATAATTTAATAATATATATTTAGTTGATAGTAAATCATATTTTTCATCCATACATAGTTTTTTTATCTAAGATTTCAATTCACACAAATTAAATCCTATAGTCCAGAAAAATAATTCCTAAAGTCAAAACTAAGAGGAATGTATAAACCAATGCCTAGGGCGGGAGATTCAATTAAAATTTGATTTAATAACTAGAATGTATTTAAAATAAATATTCATTTATAAATTATTTATGTTAATAAAATAAAACAATTTTAATGATAATTTATTAATAAATATTATTTAAGAGACTAAAAGAAATTCAATCAATTAAAAACAATTTACCTTTAAATTTATCTTACATGTTGTTATTATCGGTCATAAAATTATATTTATAGTAAATAAGTTTTTGTTTTTATTTAAAAGAAAATTATAATAAAAAATAGAAAATCAAACGACATTATTTTTTATCCTTATTATAGAGGTAACAGGTCACTTGTTCGAATAAAATAACGAGAGAATAGGTAATCTGACCCAAGTTTAAGTCTAAGAAGAGAGCCTTAAATAAGACAAGTATCTTCCATCATGGATGATTACCGCACCAACTATCCACACCTCTTTCTGTTCTATGCTTTCTTTCTTTTATTTAATACAATGGAAAGGAAACTGAAAAAAATGCTACAAAACTAGATCAGCCGCAGGGTAAACCCGGGCGAGACAAAGTTCGGCTCCGATCTGAAACTAAAAAAAGGCATCGTGGCTGGCGGAGGTTCGGTAATAATGTGCAACCGTGGGTGTATGTGCATAGCTTCAGCTGCCAAACTGTCGGCGCTTGTATTCCTCTCCCGATAGACATATTGAAACTGTACCTTCCAATCACGCTCCAGCAATGCACGGATCTCCTGCACCAAAACAAAAGTCACAGTCAATAAGCATCCGGAAGGGGAAAGTATATTGATGACTTGGAGCGAGTCCACTTCCAAAATGATCTTCCGGTATCCAAGGTCCCATGCCACTGTAAGCCCTGCGTGAACTCCTTGTAATTCAGCAACCAATGGCGAGCATGCTTCAAACTTATGGAGAAAGCCCCCATGCTATTGGCCATGATAGTCCCTAAGCAGTCCCCAGTCGTACTGATAGAGGATCCAGAAAACAACGAGCCATCAGTGTTAACTTTAGTCCAACCCTCCAGTGGTGGGGTCCATCTTACTAATATCCTTGCAGGCAATCCTCGTGGGTGAGTTACGCAACCCATCACTGCTTGAGCCCGGCCGATCCAAGACATATACCCTAAGATGATGTGATGTCCCGCTTCGAGCCACTCGAATCCCTCCTCAAATATACTTTTGTTGCGTCATTGCCAGAGGTACCATCACGAGACCCCAAAAATGACTGTCCAGTCAACCCCCAGCTTAGTGCTTTGGTTTGTCAAGTTGGACTGTAGCCATTGCTCTGTGGTCCCCTGGCAGAAAGACGCCGCTTGCAATACAGGGGACCATTTCTGCCAAAAAAGCTAGACTCTGCGACAATCACGAAAAGCATGCACTGCGGTCTTTTCGTGACCACAGTGCGGGCAATTACTATCGGAGGCAATATGTCGAAGAACATGCTGGTGATTTGTTAGAAGTTTGTTATTTGCTAAGATTTACAGAAAGGCGCGAATCTACTGTGGCCCTGGCCACTTCCAAATGATATTCCATAATAAGTTTGGGACCGTAGGATCAGCTGCTGTAATTAACACATAAGCAGATTCCATTGTGAACTTCCCTTATGGACCGGGGCCCCAGACAACTTTATCAGCTTCCGCCTCAATTGATGGAGGCCGTACCGTTGCGATGACCATGCATAAATGATCGGGAAGATATGAAGTGATCAAGTCTCATTTCCAATTGCTATCCCTCGCCACATACTCAGCACGTACGTGTACAACAGCTTTTCAGGAAGGGGGTTCACTGTCTCATTTACTAATAAACCCCAGCCGGTTAACCATTGGTCGAACCAGAATTTTGTCCGTTGCCCATTACCCAAAGTCCATTTAATACCTTGTCGCACATGATCCCACGTAGCTGCCATCCCTTGCCACGTAGCTGCCATCCCTTGCCAAAGGGTCGACATCCCAGTGGTAGGCAGTGTGTGAGGGGTATGGGGATCGTTTAGCCGATATTTAGCTCTGAGCACTTGGACCCATAAAGTTATGGGTTGAGTGAGCAATTCCCTTCCCAATTTAGTGAGATAGGTGTCATTGGTGGCTCGAATACATTTTATACCTAGGCCCCCAGCTTTCTTCGGTCGATAAACCGTTTCCCTGTTAACTAAGTGGGTTGCTCGTTTCTCATTGTGGGACCCCCAAATAAAGGTCCGCATGATTTTTTCCAGTTCATCACAGAGATGTCAGGGTAACCGCACAATTTGCATAGTGTAGGCGGGAATTACGAAAATCACAGATTGTGTTAGGATAACTGGTCCGGCGACAGTTCTTTGGCTCTCCACCCTGCTAGTCTGTGCTGTACCCTATTGATGATATACTGATAGGTATTCTTTGTGATGCGTTCATAAATCAACGGACCCTTGATACTTCCCCAGTGAAAATACTACGTGCATGGCCTGCAAATTTATAGTGGTAGGATAGCTGTTCCGAGAAACCAATCGCTTTAACCAAGTTTCTCATTGCACACATGATTGTCAACGCCAACCTTCCATAATCTGTACAGAAGAAACATGTGTGGATATCAGCATAAGAACCTTTCTGATCAGTTCTTGGACAAGCACATCAGAAACTATCCACCATATATAGGCTAGAACCTATACTTTTCTCAAATTAAACCACACCGAAGGAACCTATACAGACCTTCACTTTTAAGCATCATGATCTGCAAGCAATGGAAGTGAACCTATCTTATATGTAAGGTAACCCAGAGAGATTGATCAGGATCTCGTGTCAATGAAAGAAAATAATTTTTTAGGTCAATCAGATCAAGATAATGGTTGGACCAAACCATAATATATGAGGATAGGACAATCCTTAAATGCCATTTTAAGCAAGAGCGTCAAGAGTAATTCCTTTGAAGTTCAATTGAAACCAAAAAGCTAGTAAAAACTTGCGTGTATACTTGGTATACTTTAACAAGAAAAACGTGGAAAGATGAATCGTAAATAAACACTCCAAACAAATCTCACAAGAAACAGAATGTCTCTTTTAAGTGAAATTATAAAAAATTCTAATAATATAATAATATTACCTCACAGTTTGGCTTGAAGCCTTCGTCTTCCGAATATATATATCAAACCCTAAAATCCATTGTCGTCTCTCGTTGTAGTGGGGAACTGGGGAACCTGTTTCAAGTCATTGAATATTTTCTTACCACACAAGGAAATTAAATACAAGAAACATAAAACAGAAAATCTGATTAGCTTGCAAGGACGATCCTGGATTATGGTGTAAATCATACATCCTTGCGCATAATAGCAGCTACCTGAAGAAAGGTACCATATATTTTGCCTCTTTGCTTTGTTTTCATTCTTACTACGGTGTTTCTTATTAGTTGGGTTTCCTTCTCATAAACTGCAAATTTTAAACTTCTGTTTTTAATAGATAATATGCATTATTTAAGGTATGATAGAATATATATTTTTTATACATATGATATATTCATATCATATGTTTTTTTTTATTGTTACTATAATGTATCATCAGTCAGTGACAAAAATCAACTGAAACTCGACTTATGTCTCATGGCTCGCCATCGTAACTATAAAACCATTACAAACAGATCTAGATCGAGCTTTTGAAGAGTCGGAAGTTTCTTCACCTTATTTGATTTTCCAGGTAAAGTTGGCATCCGTGTTGCGGGTTTCATTGTTCGGTGTTTCTAGCGGTTAATGTGTTGGGTTGGGAATTTTGTTGGTAGTGAGAATTGTCTACTTATTTTCTCATTTGATTTGCATTGGTATAAAGTATCGGGGTTTTTATTGCCGGGCTCGGAATGGTTCAGAGAATGGCTTTCACTTGAAATGGGAATGGTCATTGAATTGCTTTCATGGAGGTCTCGAGTTTCCGTCCGTATGTAAATAAAGAACAGGGACAGATAGGTCTCACATTATGTTGATATATGATGAATAGATCTCACATTATGTTGATATATGATTAAAAGATGTTTTCTTTGCAATGCATATGAGAAAATTGTATTTTCTTTATAATTGATTATGATAAAAGTTGTTTCTTTCTAATAATTATGGGTTTTGATACTCTTCCAGGAATAAACAATGATATCCCGGCGGCCGGGGAACCCTGGTAGACGTTTAGCAAATGAGGGAGGGATCCCCTTTTCGGCGAATTCTAGATCACGTTCCCCGCCATTATTGTCCATTGGACTCGTGGTTGTGGTGGGTTTCTTGGTTGTGTCTTCGGCATTTTAAGTTTTCAGCTTTCAGCTTTATATTGTAAGCAATGCTATTGGTTTACAAAATACCGGACTTAGTTCGTCAGAAACATCCCTTTTCCTCGGGACTTTTTATTGACATACTAGCGCGGATGCCTACTTGAGTACTATCTGATCCAATCCTAGTCTGGAAACCAATGATGGAATGCTTTATTTCTTTCAGGGTGCAATTCTTCTGATCGGTTATTGGTACAGTGAGTCGGGTCTGTACATGCTCCAGGAACTTTTTTTTTCTCCCCCTCTTTAGATTTCCCCATCAAATTGTATTTAGAAGTCTTTTGGTGCCGAAATGTTTGTTTGAGGCTCCTGACGAGCGTCAGTTCTTTTTTTTTTTTTTTTTTCTCATGGACTGGTCTCCAAAGATATAACAGGAACAGGTCTCTGAACTCAATTAGCTCATTTCAGGTTTGAGTTTTTTCCTATTCTTTTTAATATACTGAAGTACTAAACTATTGCAACTGGGTTTAATTGGCACACGTTTTTACTGTTGTCTGTTGGTCGTACTTTTACTTGCCATAATAGTGTTTCAACTGAATCTTTAACGTTTATGTTATAGGGAGAAGAATTGCCGATAAGGAAGCTTTGAATAGAGTGGAAGGTGAGTTTTGTGCTAGTTTATATATAGTTTCTAGCTTGTTGGATGGTGACTGCTTTTAGTACGTTAAATGTGACTGCAAGTATGCCAAAATTTTTTGAGATGTTTCTTTGACTTCGTTTTCGGGTTTTCTATCTAGTAGATAGTTCTAGTTGAACATGAATTTACGTTGGTATCATTCATTTAATTTCTGCCATTGTTCTTGTTTGAGAGCATATTTAATTCCATTTATATGTAAAATCCTGTTTAGTTTTATATGAAGAAAAATACTATTTTAAATGATCATTTCAAAGTTGCATTAACTATCGGGAGTTTAGCCTGAACAGGATTCAAATCCTGGTAGGTGCAAGGGATGAGGGGGTCTGCAAGTACTTTTTCCTAGATACCAAAAAAAGGTCACATTGGCAGCAAGTGGGAGACTCGTTCTGTTGAACATCTTTGTGTGCTCAATCAAGGCTTCAATGACTGACTTTTGTTGATTTTTGTTCTCAAGTTTTCCAGATCTGTTTGATTTCTTAACTTGATGCGGCACTCAAAACCAAATTGCACTCAAAACTTAATGTTGGCAAAATTTTCTCCTGTGTTGAAACTTTGTGGGTATGATCCTTTTTTTCATATTCTTGCATGAAGCAATCATTTTCAATTACTCTGCACGAGACAGCATTTACCAGGAAATCCTAGATATCTACTATGCCTGAGTTTGTAGAAATCTACTTCCTTATTGCCTATTCATCTTAAAATAATGGATGGAAAACAGCATTTGTTTAGCCATGTAAAATCTGTATTTTATCTTGTTATTGCACTATCCATTTGTTTCGCCATGTAAAATCTGTATTTTATCATGTTATTACACTATCCATAAAGATGTACCTGCTAAGGTAGTCATCTATTGAATGAAACAACAATCTGAAGATTTCAAACATGTATCCACAGGAGCTGTTTCATGCACATCAGAAGTGCAAAGAGGTTTGCCTATTCTGAAAAAGGCTTATGGTGACAGCTTGCGCAAGGTGCTACATGTTGGACCTGATACTTGTTCAGTATTGTCAAAGTTATTGAAAGAAGAGGATACTGAAGCGTGGGGTGTGGAACCTTATGACTTGGATGATGTGGATGACACTTGCAAGAGTCTTGTTCGCAGAGGTTTTGTTCGTGTTGCTGATATTAAGTATTCTCTGCCGTACCGTGCAAAATCATTCTCTATGGTTATAGTGTCAGATGCTTTAGATTACTTATCTCCAAGATATCTCAACAAGACCCTGCCGGAATTGGCAAGGGTATCTAGTGATGGCATTGTCGTGTTTACTGGTAATTTGACACGAACCTGTCGCTTTATAGTTATTGTATAGCTTTTTGATATATTTACGATTGCCAATACAGCCAAAGTACTATTGTTTTTCTACTTTCCAGGTATGTTATAAGTAGACATGCGAATGTCGGTTCCCTTTTAAAGCAATTGATAATTCTTAGCTATCATTTCTGCTTTTTAATATAATTTTGCGCAGGGATTCCAGGTCAGCAAAGAGTCAAAGCTTCAGAGTTGCCTAATTTTGGTCGTCCGGTAAGTCTGAGTAAAATTTGGGTTCATTGTTAAGTAAACTGACATTAGTGGAAGAAGAGTAATGAAGTATTGGATGTTTTGAAGGCCAAATTTAGGAGCTCATCTTGGTGGATAAGGTTCTTCATGCAGACTAGCTTAGAAGAGAATGAGGCTGCTGTCAAAAAGTTTGAACAGGCCTCAATAAAGAGGTCATATAAGCCAGTTTGTCAGGTTTTCCATCTCAAGTCATTCCCTTGAGAACGAGTGCAAGTGCCCGCCATAGCATCCATAGGGTTAATTATCCCTAATGCACTTATTTGTTGTTAAATTATTGGTTAGTATATCTATGATTTTTTGTTGTTTTAATGGTTAATAAACAGTTGAAAATGTTAATCGTAGAATGATAAGTTTTTTTTTTCATTTTATAAAGACTATGTCTAATCTAATTAAAACCATTGACTATGGAGGACACAAGCAACTCTTAATCTAATGAGTTGTTTTTTACTTCTGATGATATAGAAGTGGTTTGGAAACAACCTTTTTAGTAGTGAGGATTAAGCCTGCATATATTGTCTCTCTCTAAATTGCACCTTTTTTTACTGGATGGTTATTATTGATGATATAACAAGTGGTGATGGAGTTTTTTTTTAATTAATGCCACTCAATAATGACAAAAATGGTCCAGCTAGGCCTAATTCGATCGCGATTTGAGCTTGGTTTGGATTTTTTATAAATTTAAAATTTGAATTTGGACTTAAGTTTTTTTAAAATTAAAAAGAATTTAAATTACAGGTAAAACTAAATCAATGTTACAACGAATTCAAGGCTTTAAACCTACTATTATATTGCAATATAATACAAGAACAAAAACTCCCTAAGGAAGTTAGTATGACTATCTACATAATAGACAACAACAAAAAACAATTATAGACACCACTGAACTTTCATTTTCATGGGAAAACTCATTCACCATTTTTGGTATTTGGGATTTTGCTTTCTTTTCCTAGCAGATTTCCTTTTTGCAAATTTAGATTGTATGCAAAAATCACTAGAGATGTCTGGGACATGTTCTACAACTAGTGGGGTATCATCGTCCTCAGTTTGTTCAATATTCTCTATCCCCTGATTTTCAGTTTGCTCAATAGTTGCACCTGGAGTTAGCATTTGGCCCTATCCATTTAATAATGCTCCAAATATTAGGAGGTGAACTAATTCAAGCCATTGTCTAGATTCTCCACATTGTTTGCATAGTAATTATCAAAAGATGTCATTCCCTGGAAAATATGTGTGACAAATTATTCAGTCTTCAACCCAACTAGTTGATTACCATTAGATTGCTGCTTGTTCTTTTCCATTTTCTCTACTTCTACGTCTTTATGTCCAGCACTTGATTTTATAGAAATAGAAATTGCTTCTTCTTGAATTTCTTCAATTACACATATAACATATTTAACATTCTGCACATTCTCTTCATTGTTTTTCCCAACTACATTCAAAATAACAACACTAGAATCCCCTATATCAACTAAACCTATCGCCTTTTTAATTTCTTCACTTTCATATACTTCAGTTGCATCATTTGGATTCTTCACATTCTTTTCCTTCTTGTCCTCTGCAACAATATCATGCTCAGCTACTGATTTTCTAATATTCCTGGTTTCACATTTCTTCCATTACCCTCCTTATTCTTATTCATCTTAGGCTATGTTTGGTTGGAGGTTTGTCAATTGAATGAAATGGAATATAATATTATTGCATCATTTGAGAGGAGGGTTTATAATAGAATGGAATGAAATATGATGAAAGAGGAGGGTTTCATATTACATCTCATTCCATCCTCAACAATAAAAATGAAGAACCTCCAATTTTGAGGGTTTAGAATTGAATATAAAATGATAAACAACTTTACAATATATTACATTATAAACCCTTCATTCAAATAACATTTCATTATATTACATTATGAACCTTTTCATCCCTCCCAACCAACCAAGCATAGCCTTAGGGACCCAACCTTTGATACCCTCTTTCATATATGATTTCCAAGGATAAGCAGCAGGATTTTATTCTCCTCCAATTCTCCACAACAGTTATACTTCATGAGAGGAATCTATTTAGGCAATATTTTCTTGTGTTCCGCTTTTATACACACCCTTGTATAACCAACTCTTTTGATATTCGCTGTATTTTCATCCATAATAAGAGGAACACCTCAGTAACTAGCTAGGTAGCTTAGTCCTTCAGATGACAAGTATTCAAGGGGAATTTTATTCAAATTGACCTAAATAGGGATTGTCTTGATTTTGCTTATGTCAAGTTTGAATCTCATTCTCCACCGCTACAAGAAAAATGGAGTTTAGCGACAAACATTATCGACAAAAAACCTACACACTCTGTTGGTAAGCTAAGTTAGCAACGGAATTTACCAACGGACCAAAGCATCGGAAAAACAGCCGTAGGTAATAATTTACGACAAACACAGATTTTTCGTTGCTAATTTACTAACGTATATTTTGTATTACTGTCGGTGAATATACTGACGATTATTTTGTGATGTTGGTAAATTTAGTGACGAAAATATTGTTTCAGTTGGTAAATTTACCGATGCACAATTCCTATCTATCGGTAAATTTACTAACGGAATTGGTTATTCTATCGATAAGTTAATGACTAACATTATCAAATTAGTTGTCCGTCAGTAAATTGAATAGATTTTACTGACGAACTTTGTTTTTCTATTTGTAAATTTACTATTTTTTTTTAAATTTTCCCTGTATTTAATTTTATTTGATAATCTTATGGTTGATGCATAATTTATACAGTTATTAGTTATCTGTTGATAATATTTTGATTTGTTTCTACATTTAATTTGTTAAAACAGAAAGTTGATTGAAGATATAAAATAAAAATTATCTTAATTGATAATAAAAAAATTATTTTGTAGATAATAAGTATTTAATTCATACGAAATGACTACAAGTACGCTATTCATTTGGTGAACGTGGATGCTCTGACTGTTGTGATGAGGTACTACCCCTCCCCTTTAACTTATCCACCTTATTACGGAACTGAGTTATATACTTCATTGACTGTTGTAACTAAGTTGTCAATGTCTATACTGTGCTTCGAAGCTCATGGACTTCATTGGGTGCGAACTGCCTACTAGATGTTGTTGTACTGGATATGGAAGATTGCGAATAACATGTGTTCACAAATGAACCTAAGCTGAATATCCTTCCACGACGGTGCCTACCACCCACTGCATAAAGATAGGTTTGACTCTCATCAACATCTTCAGAAGGCTGAGATTGTCGCTGAATGCTTTCTTGTATTTGATCTTATCAGAAGGCAATATTCATGTTAATAAGTGATAATTATTAAACATTAATATTAAAGCATAAATTTCATATACATTTAGTTCTCTACATCGAGTGTTAACGAAAGTCACACCGTCATGCTTCTTAATGTGAGTGTGCAAAAAGAGTTGACGGGATGTAGGCTTTATGCTTATAGACTTTTCCTGTTTCAGAATAAATTGTTATAAGTGAACTACCATTTACAAAAATTTTGGCAGAATTTCATCTATTTTTAGGATATTTACTCCCTGTTGAACAAATAAAGTAACTCAACAATACAGTCATATATGGCATCAGACATTTATAACATTATCATTTTCCGTAATACATATATTTTAATTCCAAAATGCACATATCAAAATAAATTGAAATACACCAAAAGTAAAAAAAATCAGAATATAAGTTCAAAGTATAGATACTTATAAGTCTCTTTGCATGCTCGTGGTGAGTAATAGATCCTCTAGTATGTACGGAAAGACTCTCTCCCCTCGGTCCTTCACGTCTATTGGTAGAATTACACTATAAAATGGACATTGCCTCGGGTGATGTCTAATAATGCTACCAACGACTTCATATTTGTTCATAAATATAAGACGGTCGTACATTAGACTTGTGTATCGCACTAACAAAGTCTCGATAACGTGTACATGCTCGTCGTTCCCATACTTCATAAATGACCGTGTCAAATTCAGAATCTCAAAAAACTTCTTTCTGAAACAAAAGGAAAAACATATGATAAGTACTTATAATCTACAATATTTATCTAATTAACATACAAAAATCAATTAAAAATATAAAAAAAATATTTTTTATACATCAAACTCCTGATAATAAAAATCTTTTATCTTTTGAGAGATATTCTTCTATATATAACCTTCAAGATCAATCTTCTCCTTGAATTTGGATGTCATGTTTCTTGAACACGGTCCAAACGGAATCAACCTAATATTAAAACAATTAATTTTATATCAATTTTAAATTTAAACCTATAACTTAATTATAAACATAAGGTATTTCATGTATTTTTCACTTACAAATTGTTGACAATTGTGATGTAAGTTCTTCTATCAACTCCCTCAGCTCTAGGCTGGAGGTCGCCTCCTTCTTTCGCATCGTTTGCCTCTGATATCTCTGTCAGTATAGGAGTAGTAGATGGTATAGCAGCAGGTACAGAAGGTGATGCTACATCTGCAAGTATAGTAGCTAGAGATACAACATCTGATTTGATTGTAGCTGCAGAATGTGATGCTTCACCTGGACAGTAATTGGCCCCAAATCGTGGTCTAAACCTTGGTCGCATCATATCCTATTTTCTCTTTGGTAGCATATTTCAACCTAAAATCTATACAACATAGCATATGCCGGAAAATCAGTAATGGTCATTGTCAAAGCTGCTCTCGACATAAAATTTTATTTCAGAGACACATCATATGTCTCAACACCATATTTCCAAAGATGTTGCAATTTAGATATCAATGGTTATAAGAATACATCAATTTTATGCTTTGAATTTGTAGGCCCTAGCACAATCATTGTTAAGAACATATATGCCTCATTCATACATATCCATGAAGGCAAATTATAAGGAGTAATTATGATTGGCTATGATGAATATTGTTGGCCGAATTGAACAAAAGGTTGGAATCCATCTGTTGACAATCCCAACATAACATTTCAACTTTCAACTACAAACTCATAATGAGTGTTATTGAAATGTTTCCATGACAGTGCATCCGATGGATGACTCATTATTCCATCTTTCTATTCGTGTTCATTATGCTGTAATATCAAAAGCGTATAGTCTTTGAAGTCTCGGAGTTAGCGGGAAATAATACATCCACTTCTAGGGCACCAATTTCCGTTTCATAGAACATTTTCAAGGCTTGAACCTAGATTGACCACAAAATTTGCACTCTTGTAATTCCATATCATCTCCCTAATACAACATACATCCCAATTTGCAACAATCTATCTTTTCAATAGGCAAACTAAGATCCCTAATAAGTTTTTTCATGTTATACCATTGTAAGATCAAGAGATAATGATTCATTATACTATCTAAGAATTTTATCAAAACTATTATTAGCAATATACCTTTCAGACTTTATGTTCAATATTCGAGCAACTGAAGACAATTGAGTCATTGTCTCATAATTTGGCCATAATTCTTGGTCAGCTGAGTGTAGTAAGTCAAAAATTGTTTTGCATGTAGATTTGGTTCTTCTTCAAGATTTTCTATATTTATTGAAAGATATAATCGGCTGCATCATAAACCATTTGCATGTAAGAATTTTCAGTTCCACCCAAATTATTTGTTCTAAATCTAATCCCCCCTTCAAACTCATCTACATCCACTGATGAGTGTGCTTCATTACCCTTTGAGGTGCTACAAATCAATGACTTCCTATATTGTGTCCACTCAAAATAATTTGGAACAAACTCTTTTCTTAGCAAATGCCCATTCACTTCATCAATAGGAAGGAAATGAATGTGTTTGCACTTTTTACATAGACATCTAATCTTTGGGTCATCCATATATGCAGGTTAAGAACATGTATAATGAATAAAAGCTTCAACTCCCTCAACAAACTTAGGTGATGTGATTCCGCAAGTTCACGGGTCCAACGTAGTATAGTATAATATCGTCCCACAGGGAGTAATTGTGTAAGTACTAGGCTTGGATCACTCAATTAATTGGACT
>JANZXR010000171.1:37304354-37319581 GCA_027575705.1 Erythroxylum echinodendron
ACAACCATACTCATTCTGAATACAATAGCTAACTATATCCTATGATTCTCCCCCACTTCTTTAAACAATTATTCCCTAAACCCAACCATATACATTCAAATGCTCAACTTGCCTTATGGTAGGTACAATAAAGAGGATAAATAGTTAAAGTCAAGGCTCATATTTTGGGTTTAAGAAAGAAAATATTTCATGTTAAGCTCAAAAGAGGTGTTCAATAAAGGTAACCTCAAGGTGGCTTTTTAAACAAAAGGGATAAATCCTAGTTACCTTCACCATTTCAATTTTTGCATAATATTATGTGATCTCAACTAGTATTTGCAAGCAAGTTCTAAAGTTCCTCAATCATGAAAGAGCACCCCTAACATAAAATACTTGAATTTAGTGTTTAATAATTCAAAAAGGCTCAAATTCTTACCAAATGAAAAATGTCATTCATTTATCACAACAAGCTAATGTCCTTTTAATTGAAATCCAAGTTAATTAGTCTAAGAATGAAAGTATACTCATTCACTCATCCTATGCATTTCTAATCCTGATCGAGTTTATTTTATGCCATGCATCTCTAACTACTACATAAGAAAACAAACACACAAAGCACAAATAATAACTTTTTTTATAACTAATACTCCCCCCACACTTAAACATCACATTGTTCCTAATTAGATACCAAAAAGTAAAAGAGGGATCTAAGGCACAACATAACATGAGCAAGGATAAGCATTAAACTAAAAGACATTAAACTAATAAGAAAAATGACAGAAATACGATACGAAAGTATGGGTAGTGGCTGTGTCAATATGGTGTGAAGCACAACAATAAGTATGGCATACTACATTGAGAAGTGGTGAATGACTGTGAGGAAGAAAAATAGAAAAGATTGAAAAGTAGGCCTGTGCATACAAAGCAAATAGATTAGGTCAAGTTTCACTAAAAAGAAATAATAAACAACTAATTGAAAAAGCAAAAAAGAAATTATATGGGTTGCCTCCCATTTAGCTCTTCATTAATGTCTTTTACTTGGACACCTCAACTGTTATGCGTAAGGTGGATCGCTTAAAGTGATTGATTCGACTATTTTCTCCTTTACATTCGAATCCATCTCAAAAACTTTTTTTAACACTTAGTTGCATCCACTAGTAATTAGCAGCATTCATCACTCACTTTAACTAAGTTTAGCTTCTTTCCTTCTTCTTCCTACAAGGAAAAATCAAAATCAGTAGCATTAAATTAATCAAAAAAAGAATATTATTTAGAAACAGTAGAAATAGGAATATGTTCAACATTAAATATTGAAAATTCTACCATTTCTCCCAAGATGTCCATGGTTAATTTCCCATTCTTCACATCGATCAAAGTGTTAATGGTGACCATAAAAGGCCTCCTTAGGGGTATAGAGTGCTTCTTTTCTTTCTCCTTCACTTCCCCCATGTCTAGGACAACAAAGTCTATAGGAACAATCAATCCCCCAACTTTCACTAACATGTCTTCCATTATTCCTTTTGGATAACAAATTAACGTATTAGCTAATTGTAAACACATGTTTGTAGGTCTTAACTACCTTAAATCAAAATTTTCATAAATAAAGTAAGGCATAAGGTTTATGCTTGCTCCAATATCAAGCATACCCTTAACCTCATCACCATTCCCATTGATACTTTTACGATAAAACATCATGAATCTTTTAGTTTGGGGTGTAAATGCTGTTGCAAAATTGCATTTGCTACTTCTAAAACCAGCACCTTTTTATTAGGCTCAAACTTTCGTTTCTTGGTGTTTAGTTCCTTGAAGAACTTGAAATAAGTTGAAATGTTCCTAAATACATCTAACAAGGGCAAATTAACATTGACCTTAGAAAGCATGCTATATAGATAGGAAAACTACTTATCTTATTTCGATTCCTTAAGGTGGATTAGACATGGAGTTGGTATTCGATAAGCATCAATCGCCATGTGCAATTATTTCCTTCATTATCCTTGGTGTTATGATTAATTTGTTTACCCTTTTGAATGTGACTTGAAGAGTTTATTCCATTGCTTTTCTCATTCTGCTCATCTTCTTCTTTAGTGAGGCTTTCCTTCTCTTGATTACTAGTATCAGATAGCTTAAAAGGAAACTTAATATGATTATTAATCACTTTACTATTTCTTAAAATAGTAATTGCTTGGGTTTGCTCAGGTTGACTGGGCAACCTTTTCTTTTGATTATTATGCATTTGAGTTGCAAGTTTCCTTACTTTAGTCACAATCCTTTTGACAGATGCTTCTAAGGAGTAGAATATCTTATTGTTTGTTTTTTGGTTCTGAGTTATGACCTGAATGAATGCATTTAGGCTTTCCTCTAAAGAAGGCTTTCTCGGTAGGTTTTCATTTGAAAAAACTTGGGCTCTAAGAATTATAATATTGTGGTTGGGATTGCATCAGTGGATTGTTGGTCTTCTAAGAGAAATTGAGGTGGTTTCTCTAACTAGGGTTCTAGGTGTTTAACTATGGATCATTTCACTCCCTTGGTTTAAAACCGTTAAGTGAGTTAACTCGTTCTTCCCCATCTGATAAAGGTTCGTAAGAATATGAACAAACATTAGCTCCATGACCAAAAATTCCACAGGTCCCATACAGCTCTTAATTTGGAATGTTTTAGGGTAGCTTTATAGTTAGCATCTTCACATGCCTCATCAACTCAGAAACAAACATTAGCTCCATGACCAAAAGTTCCACAGATACCACACACCTCTTAATTTGGAATGTTTTAGGATAGCTTTATAATTAGCATCTTCACATGCCTCATCAACTCAGCTAACTGCAATACTAATTCTTAATTTGAGCTCACTTTATGAACTCGAACTCGTCTTCCCTTGATGCTCTTTTATTGAGAATGGCCCCAATATTTTGAAGATTTCATATGTTTCTTCATCCATCCTCTCTCATACAGCTCCTCCTACTGCATTATCTATCGTCTATTGGCCTTGATGCATTAATGCATCATAAAAGAATTGGTTTATCATGTGAAGCGGGAAATGATGGTGTGGACATTGTATGAGCAAGAGTTTAAAGCATTCCCACGCCTCGTGGAATAGCTCTCTTTTCATCTAAGTGAAGGTAGCTATTTTGGTGCATAACTTAGAGGTCTTCTGATGGGAATAAAATTTTCCCATGAATTTGTTATACACCTCCTCCTTTGTCATCAATGAGCTGGGTAGACCTGTCATCAACCACGCCTTGGCCTGATCCTTTAATATGCACAGGAAGTATCTCATTTAAAGTTGATCTTCATCTAAGCCATCCAAAAGGAAGGTTTAAAGAGTGGTATAGAATTCCCAAATGAAGTTCAAAGTGTCTTCATTAGGAACCTCATATAAAGATGACAGCATGTTACGGTGGATGTTGTTTAGTTTATAGTTTCTAGCTGCCTCTCCTAAACGGATGCAAGAAGTGGCAGTGCCAATCATAGGTCTAACATACTCCTTCATCACTACCTACCTTTCCCCCATCTTTTGGTTATTAAATTGATCTTCACACTTGGGTTCCTTACGATGTTCTTCAAACTCCCCTTAAGGTCTTCGTATTCGATGTATGTTATCAATGAAAGGGATGGGTTCACTATCTAGAGATCTCCTTCTTAGTATAAACTAAATGAGTGAACTTCTTAGAGTCCTCCTACCTAGCTTAAACTAACTAAAGGCAATGCTAAATTAATAACAAAACACTCAATAAAACATGTTAATAAAATAAGACAGTACTAAATTAATAATGAAAATTAACAATCAACGTTAACAAAACAACACAATATTAAATGTACGCAAGAATAAGCACAAACAAGCAAAACCACTTAGCAAACAAAAACATTCACTATTAATTTAATTTTAAATACTAAACACCTCCTCGAAAATGTTGCTAAAAACTTATTGTGCGCAAATAAGCTCTAAAAATTCCTAGGCTATCTTAATTGCAAGTATATGAGCTAGTTGTAGTAATTACCCATGGTCGTCTCCCACAGAGGTGAAATTAGTCCACTCAAATTAATTTTGAACAAAAATAAAAATAAATACAATTTTAGACACCCTATCCAGATTTATTTAGTAAATTCTTTAAAGGAAATCTCAAAATTAAATTGAAAAGTAAACGAAAATAATTAGGAGCAAAAATGAATAGATTAATTGAAGTGGAAAACTCTTGGGAATTAATTTCACTAATTTAATCTCCTATACATGATTAAAAGAAATAATTGGATAGTTTTCTTACTAAAATTATTGTCTTGCTAAAATTAACATTTAGGTTCTAAATCAACTCGAATAATGAGCTAATCTAACTTTTGTATTCAACAACTTATTATCTGAATTAATTATGGAAACCTGACTACTACTTGCCACTTAGGTTAATATATTTCTAGTTCTTAACCTAAGCATCCATAGCTTCTCATTCCATATTAAACTTCTTTTTTCAATTCTTTGTTTAATACTGAAATAATGCAAACTTTGATCATGCCATTACATCCATTTAGTTCAGAAACTATAGCAACATCAGACAATAACACAATACCTCAATCATGCATATTTGACTAAAATAGCTACAATAATCCTTATGAAAAAGAGATCAGCCTATCACAGAAATAACAAGATTCATCATATTCAAATACTTGAATCCCATCTTTATCAATATAAGAAAAGTATTCAAGCAGTAAACCAAGTAAATAATAACAAATAATATTTAGCTAAGTTATGAAAGTAACAAGTTCAGTAATAACAAGAAAAAAAGCAACAAATGAACAGAATAAGCAAGCAAGGAGCAGGTGAGTATGGAGACGGTGGTCTCCTGCCCCTCTCATGTTTCTTGCATTAGCTCTAGCCTTCTACTTCAGCAAGTTCTCACCCAAATGCTTGAACTACCTTCCCCTCTCTGTTTTGTTTCTCTCTTCTTCCCCTCAGTCAACTAGTCTATGCTTCCTTTCTCTCTTCTCCCACTTCTTTCTCTTTATTTTCCTCTTGTGTGTATTGAGTGAAGAATGAAGAAGGGAATGAAAGATGTCGACGTATGAAGAAGGGAATGAAAGATGTCGCCGTCACCCTTCTAGACTACAAGAAAAAAATCGTTTAGCAATGAAAATTACTGATGGAAATCATAAAAATTCTATCAGTAAGTCAGATTAATGATAGAATTTACTTACGGACAAATGCATCATAGAAACGACCGTAGGTAATAATTATCGACGATTTAATTTTCCGTTGGTAAATATATCGATGGCATTTGTGCTGTTGACCATCGGTACAATATGATTCCATCGACATATTGAACGGTCGTTTTATTCCCTACTGACGGAGATTTAATTTTCTGTTGGTAAATATACCAATAGTATTTGTGCTGTTGACCATCGGTATATATGCCGTCGGACAATATGTCATCGGTAAAGTTACTGATTGTTTTGTACCTTCCATCAGTAAGTATGCTAAAACGTTACCGATGGTTACCTTTATTCTGTTAGTGAGTTTACCAACGATTAATATCATATTAGTCAATTTTACAACAGAATTGGTTATTCCTTCCGTGATTATTAACTGTAAGTGGTTTTTGGTTAGTGGATGATACTAATTTTACCTACAGAATCACAAATGTCGATCGGTAAATGAACTAGAATTTTTTTTTAAAAATATACCATTAATAAATTTTATTTGATGATGTTATGATTGATGCATAATTTAAATAGTTATGAATTTAACATTTAATTTGTTTAAACAAAAATTTGATTGATGATATAAAGTTAAAAATATCTTAATTGAAAATAAAAACATTACATTGTACATAATAAGTATTTGTAATTCAAATGAAATGACCAAAAGTACACTATTAATCTCGTGACGATGAATGCTCTGATTAGTGCGATGAGGTGCTAACCCTACCTTTCAACTCATCCACTTCATTACGGAGCTGAGTTATGTACTCCATCAATGTTTGCCCTATGCCCTGAATCTTTTGGACTTGATTAGTTATGGACCACCGATTAGATGCTGCTATACTAGACGTAGAGGATTGTGAATAACATGTATTCGTAAATGAACTTAAGCCGAATATCCTTCCACGACGGTCTCTACCACCCATTACATGAAGATAGGTTTCAGTCTTATCAACATCTTCAGACTGCTGAGACTGTTGTTGAATGGTTTCTTGTATTTGTTCCTATCAAAAGGCAATGTTTAAATTAGTAAGTGATAATTGTTAAGCATTAATATTAAAACATAAATTTCACACACATTTAGTTCTCTACAGCGATTGTTGACGAATGTCACATCGTTATGCTTCTTAGTGTGAGTGTAAAAAGAGGTGACAAGGTGTAGGCCTCATACCCATAGACTTTTCCTACATAAGAATAAAATGTTATAAGTGAACTAGAATTTATAAAAATTTCGGGAAAGTTTCCTCTATTTTATGATATCTAACCCCTGCTCAACAAAAAAAAACTCAATAACACAGCTATATATGGAACCAAACATTTATAACATTATCATTCTCAATAAGAAACACATATTTTCATTTCAAAATTCACACATCAAATTCAATTGAAATACAGCAAAGTAAAGAAATAAGAATATAATGTAAAGAGTAGATACCTACAAGTCTCTCTATATGCTCATAGTGAGTAATAGATCCTCCTGTTTATACGAGAAGACTCTATCCCCCTGATCCTCTATGTCTGTTGGCTGAATGACGCTCTAAAATGGACATTACCTTAGGTGATGTCCAGTATTGCTGCCAATGACCTCTTATTTGTTCATAAATATAAGGAAGTCGTACATCAGCCCTATGTATCGCAGCAACAAAGTTGCGATAATGTGTATATGATCGTTTCTCTCATGCTCTATAAATGATTGCGTCACATTGAGAATCCTAAAAAAATTCTTTATGAAACAAAAGAGAAAAACATTCGATTAATACTTATGATGTAATAATATTTATCTAATTAATGTATAAAACTGTTAATTAAAAAAGAAAATAATAATTTTTTTTGTACCTCAAACTCCTAATAGTAAAATTCCTTTATTGCCTAAGAGATATTCTTCCATACATCAAGATCAATCTTCTCCTTGAATTTCGATGTCATGTTTCTTAAACACGGTCCAAATGGAATCAACCTAAAATAAAAACAAATAAATTAATAACATTTTAAAAATTTAAACCTATAACTTAATTATAAATATATAGTATTTCATGTTTTTTCACTTACATATTATTGGCAATGGTGATGTAAGTTCTTCCATTAGGTTCCTTAGCTCTAGGATGACAGTCGCCTCCTTCATCCGCATTATTTACCCCCTGATATCAGGGGTGGTGGATGGTGTAGCAGTAGGTATGGAAGGTGATGCCTCATCTACAAATGTAACAGCTGGAGGGGGAGGAGGTGATTCAGCACCCACTGCTACACCATGAGATGCTTCACCTATACAGTAAGTACCTCTAATTAGTGATCTGAATCTTGGTTGCATCATATCCTATCTTCTCTTTGGTGGCATATTTCAACTTGTTAATATTTGATTGAATTTTGTAGAAATATTACAATTTGATTTCTATATTTTATACAATATATTAAAAAGGAAATAATTGATTTATTAAATATAATATTCACTTACAAATAGAAATTAATAACTATCATCACTTAATTGTAAATCAAAATTATCTTCTTGTTCTAAAGAATTTGAAATTAAACTCAGGCTTTTCTTCAGATCTCTGGCCCTTCTCATCCTCTCCAGATAAAATTTCAATATATTCATTACATTCATCGTTCAAAGGTTCATTATCGCATCTTCTTGAAATGCTTCACTTTCAATTCTCTATTCTCCTTTTCCACATGATTCAAAAACACCTCTAGGTTTAACTTTGCAAATAGCTAACCAATCTGACTTATCTTGTTGTAAGCTAGGAAAAGAGACATAATACACCTGGATCGCTTGCATTGCCAACACGAAAGGTTTAAAATGTCAAAATCTTCTTCGCTTATTAATTTCAACTAGATTTTATCAGCTACACAATTTTGTACCAACATTTGGAGTTGGATCAAACTAGTCATACTTCAATGTCACACTTTGCTTTATTTGCAATGCAGGGTACTCAAGTTCAAGTATCTCAATAATTTTGCCATAACAATCAATGAATTCTCTCCCTGTGTGGAAACTCCACTATTTATTGTTGCCATACTATGACTATGATATACTGTATGATGTTTGTATCCATTAACGAAATATACAGGATATAATTGATAGTTCACAAAAGTCCCTTCGCAAGATCACATATGAACTTGTTCTCTATTGGATTTTTTAAGGCCTACAGGAATGTCATTCGATCACTTAAATCTTATAATTCAATCATGTCAATATTTATAAGTGAAAACTTAAAATATTGCTTAAACCATCAAGGAAAGTGTCTTCTAACTTCTTTATTGATATCATCCTATGTTTTTTCAGGCATGATCTCACGTAACAATTCTTCATATAATCTAAAAACATTATTCTGTATTTCAGTTATGAATAACACTAAATTTCAAAATCGAAATAATCACTTGATACTTACTGCACGAAAGTTTGAACATGTTGACAGTTCAATAAAATGTAACCATAGGCAACCTCAATTTCTTCCTCTATTAACATTCTTCTTATTGAACGTCTATATGTTTGTCCAAGATATGTGAAATGGATAAGTTACCATCAGTATCACTAGCTCCTCCCCTATAGTCATTACGAGGAACTTTTCTTTCTTTTGTGTGAACATATGGCTCAAAATAATATGAACAAAATATACTAGCTTCCTTTACAAAATAAGCATTATATATCGAACCTTCAACTCTAGCCTTGTTCTTCATATTTTTCTTTAAGCAGTGTAAATATCTATATAAGCGAATAGGTTTATACCAATTTACTTATTAAAATTTACTATGACTTCAATTACAATCATTTTTGTTGAATTCCCTCTCAAATGGATACATCCAACGATATTGGACTAGACCAACTAGTTTGGCCTTGTTTGCTAAATGGATAGGTAAATGCTCCATATAGTCAAAGAAGCTTGGAGGAAATATCCCTTCTAACTTACACAAATTATTGGAATTTCACTTTCTAGCTTTTCCATTTCATCCAACTTGATTTCAGATGATGTTAAGCTTTTGAAAAACAAACTTAATTATGTTATTACTTCCCAAACCTTATTTGGTAGCAACTCTCGAAATACAATTGGAATTAGCGTTTGCATAAACACATGACAATAATGACTTTTCATCCTAAATAATTTGTATTTCCTTATGTTGACACACCTTGCCAAGTTTGAAACATAACCATCGAGAAATTTTAGACTTTTCAAACATTCACACAATATTTCCTTCTGTTTTTTGTCAAAAATGTAACATGCTTTCAGATATTTACCAGTATGAAGATATTTATTTAACTCATTCCTTCTACAAAAAAGTTTCAAATCAGCTTGTGATTTTGCATTGTCTTTTATCCTCCTTTTGATGTTCAATATGGTATTGAACAAATTATCAAAAATATTTTTTTCAATATGCATCACATCTAGATTATGACGTATCAAATTAGTTTCCCAATATGGAAAATCCCAAAAGATGATTCATTTTCTCCAACCAAAGCTTTTGCTAATACTTGTATTAATTTCATCAACTTCAAATTTTGTCACTTTTCAGGAAGCCTAATTCGTCAATCTCTTGCAATATCTCTTCACCAGATTTATGAGGGGGAGGAGGTGTTTTTACTATCCTATTCTTAATTAACTTTTATTTATTGCGTCTTAATGGATGATTTCGAGGAAGAAATTTTCTGTGGTTGTCAAACCAACATATTTTACCCCTGTTTGGAAGATAAAACGCATTAAAATCATTGCCATAATAAGGACAAGTCAATTTCCCTATTGTGCTCCATCCAAACAATATGGAATATGCCGAAAAATCACTAATGGTCCACATCAAAGCTACTTTTAACGCAAAATTTTATTTTAGAGACACATTATATATCTTAACACCATACTCCCAAAGATGCTAGAATTCAGATATCAATGGTTGTAAGAATACATCAATTTTATGCCTTGGATTTGTAGGCCCCGGCACAGTCACTGTTAAGAAAATATATGACTTTTTAATACACATCCATGAAGGCAAATTATAAGGAGTAATTATGACTGGCCATGATGAATATTGTTAGCTAAATTGAACAAAAGGTTGGAATCCATCCGTCAACAATCCCAACCTAATATTTCGAATTTGAACTGCAAACTCATAATGCATATCATTCAAATGTTTCCATACCAATGCATCTAATGGATGACTCATTATTCCATCTTCCTATTGGTGTCATTATGCCTTCTCATGTGAGACGCAGTAACATCAGAAGCATATAGTCTTTGAAGTCTCGGAGTTCGCTTCCAGGGTAATAACTTATGTTTCATATAATGCTTTCTAGGCTTAAACCTAGATTGACCACAAAATTTGCACTTTTTAATTCCACATCATCTTCCTAATACAACATACATCCTAATTTGCAACAATCAATCTTTTCAATAGGCAAACCGAGACTCCTAATAAGTTTCTTCATATTGTAAAAACTATTAACCATTGTGTGATTAGAAGGAAATGATTTATTATATCATCCAAGAATTTTATCAAAACTATGATAAAAAATATGCCCTTTAGACTTTATGTTTAATATGCGAGCAATTGAAGACAATTGAGTCATTGTCTCACAATTTGGCCATAATTTTTAGTCAAATGAGTGTACTAAGTCAAAAAATTGTTTTGATTGTGTGTTTGGCTCTTCTTCAAGATTTTCTATATTTTACTGAAATGTATAACCGGCTGCATCATAAACCATTTGTAAGTAAGGATTTTCATTTTCATCTACATTATCTGTTCTAAATCCAATCCGCTTTCAAACATTTAAGTTCATTGACGATTGTGCTTCATTACCTTTTGAGGTTCTACGAATCAATGGTTCTTTATGTTATATCCATTCAAAATAATTTGGGACAAACCCTTTTCTTAACAAATGCCCATTCACTTCATCAATAGGAAGGAAATGAATGTGTTTGTACTTTTTACATAGACATTTGATCTTAGGTCCATCCATATATACAGGTTGATAACATGCATAATGAATAAAAGCTTCAAAGCCCTCAAATCTCAGGATTAATGAAACCATCAGGTGTTAATCATCTATACATCTAAGATATATCAAAAATTTTCATTTCTATAAATCTGTTAATTTAAAATAGTGATTCTATAGTTAGTATCCTTCACGTTCCCCAAAGTTTACAGAACGTCTAAAATTTACACAACATTCCATAAGTATTAACCAATTGAATTAATCACCTATAATTGATTTAAAAATTATGGTATGTGGCATTGTTTACACCTTTGAATCAAGAAAATAAGTTCTCGCTGTGTCTCTTAGGCTCGTGCAATTTTTCACTGATAAGCCTCACGGGAGCTGCATCATAGGTTTCCAACCTATATACCGTCCTAGGGGTTTATTATGAAACAAATTGTCTTGTCTATAACACATATTAATTCCTTGTGTATCTACTAAGTTTGCATTAATCACATCAAAGTTGAAGTATTAATTGATCGACTTATTCACCTACAATTGATTTCAAAACTATAGTACGTGGCATTGTTTACACCCGTGCATTAAGAAAATAGGTTCTCGCTGTAACTCCTAAGCTCATGAAATTTTTCACTGATAAGCCTTACGGGAGCTACATCATATGTTTCCAGCCTATATATCGTCCTAGGGGTTTATTAATGGCTCAAATTACCCATAACATCTCAAACTCATACCACATATAGCAAATACTTAAGACTATTAAAGAAGAACCTAAAAACTCATCTATGATTATAAGAATATTCTAAACAACAACATAAAATCCAAACCTCCTTTGAATTTACACAAAATCCAAAGGTATCATAATCATATTATTAAAGCAATGCATATAGTAAATATTAGTAGGATGACTAACTTGAATGGATGGACAACTTCAAACTACAACGAAGAAAGATAAGCGATGCTCTTCAATACAATAGAGGGCCTGCAAAAAAGGATATGAAATATTTAATATAACACATTGTTCTAATACAAAATTATAAACTAATGTGGTACAACAAGTGTAGGCTATATGATTTGGTCCTTATTTGAGGTCAAACAAAGGTTGGGAGACATAATTTATAAAAAGATTCAACTTCGAGATCATATAAATATCCAATGTCAGCATATCTATTGTAGCCATCACTTTTAAGAAGGGACTAAAGAAACACTATACATTATAAAGATCCCTTCAAATGAACATAGCTCAAAACTTTGAGGAGGTTAAAATAAGGTGCCAAAATACATAGTCTTGAAAGGGGCACAATTTATCCTTGAAGTGACTATCAAAAAGTAGACCACATCATACACAAATAAAGTCTTAAAAATTATGTAAGAAAATAAGTCCAAATTATGCAAACTAATGATCATCATTAGGATTAAAACATATAAACTTCAGTGATTAGAGTTGAAAGGTCTTACAAGATGTCAACAACTCAAAATATCATACCTAAAAGTCATAAAACATCAGAATTCAAAGGTCTTTCAAAACATCAACAACAAAAGTGTATTATTTTAGAGATATTTTAGTTTTAGGGATGCTCAGTCTATCTGTCTTTACAATACACAAAAGTCTAAGTGACTAAGTGCTTTAAATTAGTTTCAATGCTTAAACTTTGTTTTAAATATATTCTTTATAAGGTTTGGATACCTAAACTTCATATGTCCAAACTTCCTACATTTATGAAAAATAATATTAAATTTATACTTTAAATTACTTTTACATTTTCCTTTGAGGTCTCTATTTTTAGTGAACTCTTTAGAACTCTTTTTTGCTCAAGTAATTATTAAAATACATCATACTTCAAGAATATTGTTATCATGATCACATTCTCTTAAGGTTTTGAGTGAGTCATCATCGATATACCTTTTTGAGCTCTGAATATTATGTTCAATGTCTTGCTTAGTTGTTTCATTCTCTTGCATTTCCATTAGTCTCATCTCATAAGTGATTCATAAATTCTTTGAGTATTAGATTTTGTAAGCCCTTTGCCTATTATATCACTTTCATTTTAGTATCCCATACTTTTGGTAAAGATCTAATAATCTTCCTAACTATCTTCACATTTGAGTAAGTCTTACCAAGTTTTTTTAAAAGCATTTATAATTTTAAAAAATTTGGTGTATACATATTAAAAATTCTTGAATATTTGTCATGCAAAAATAACTTGCATTGATACACTAATATGCTCAATTTACTTTTTTTCACTTAACTAGTACCTTCATGTGTCACTTTTAACATATGTCATATCCTATGAGTAGTTTCATACATAGATACTTGATTGAATTCTCTTTTACTTAATGCACAAAACAAAATATGCACAAGAATAGTATATAGTCTACAGTTATGTTTTTCAATTTCATTCCATTTAGTTTTAACTTGGGTATAGGTGTGGTTACGTTATCTATAGTAGTGAATTTTATTGAGATGAATCCATTTTATATAATATGCTATAAATTCATTCTTTCATACAAAAAAATTTAATATATGATAAAAGAAAATATTTAATTTATATTTTTCAATACATATAACCACTACTAAAAGCATGATGATGTGTGAATTTTTCCCCTCTTTTCTAAGTGAAAATCCTCGGTCAACATAATCTTTGCTCAAATACTATTAGGTATGCACTAATGGAATTTAGTTTGGGTACCAATTATTGGCACTAAATCACCTAAGAGAGGAATTAATTAGGTGACTCTATAGTAATTAGGTGACTCTATAGTAATCTAACTTTTTGACAATCTAATAAACAATTAACGAGTATGGTCATGATTAACTTCCAGAATTATGTAGAGATTATATCAATGACAGATATGAGTGTAACTAGATGGAATTTTTATAAATAATAGCAACATATAATATGAAAATATGTAATCACAATGAATCCTATGTAATAATTAATTACGAAGTGTAAAAGTAAGAGATGCATAAATATGGTAACGATTTAGTCCTTCTTGATATACATCCCTCTTAAAACCAATCTTAGGAATTCTAGTTGACCATAAACTTTTCTTTAATGGTTAAAGAGGAACTATTAGACAATAATCCTTCACGGATGAAGAGTAATCCTCACATAACCATCCTTCGTGAGTGAAGAGTAGTCCTTACATAATCTTACATCTAGGGTGAAGAGTAGTTATAACTAGGTTAAAGTATTTATAATAAGCACCACACCTCTAAGCTAAAACCAATACTTACCAATTGTTTAAAAGGAACTTATATGCTCTTTCCTAATAAGAGCTTATTAGTCAAGAATAATACAATTCACAACTAGTTGCACTTATTAATTGTAAGTTTGAGCACAAGACCAACAAAAAAGGAAAATAAAGTAAAAGAAAGGACAAAGGAAATAGATCTCCAAATCACCTGCTCTATAACAGGTATGAGGATTCTTCTGGATTTAATAGCTCTATAAATCCCTCTTAACCAAAAATAAAGATTCCCTGCATTTAATCAAAACCTAGATCATCTGACTTTATTGCTTACAAAAACACAAACAAAGAGAGTTAAATTGCTAGAGAGACCAAGAGAATCATTTGGTAAGAGGGAAGTAATAGAGCTGTATTGTAACAAAACAACAAATTGGAAAATTAGGTTTTCTCCTTTTGTTTTTAATTTAAAATATCAATAATAAAAATACCTTGTCATACGTAACTAAAAGTTCACTTAAAAAAATGAATCGAACACATTTTATATAATAAGAAAATTTTGATCACATGTAGAACTATAATTTTATAATAAAAGAAGGAGAAAGAAAGATTATCACAAGTTGTAAATGATAGTTATCTACACATTTAAGATAGTAATACTAGAACCAAATTTTCTTGTTATACATTCCCTACAAACTAATATTGTTCATTCCTTATAAAAAATTAATAGCTAAAATAATTAAGCTTAAATGTTGTAAAATTATATTTAAATGAGTTTAGAAATCAATAATCCAATTACATCAACCTATACACACATTCAACATAAAAAGCCTTACCATTTTGTAAACAAATGGAGTTTTTTCCCTGATGTACAAAAGATTCAATTCTAACACTATTAGATTAACTAATTAGATTGTATATTAACTTTGATCACTTAACATTATAAACAATGAAA
>JANZXR010000171.1:37319681-37334380 GCA_027575705.1 Erythroxylum echinodendron
CCTACCACCCACTGCTTCAAGATAAGTTTCAGTGTCATCAACATCTTCAGATTGTTGAGACCGTCGTTCAATGCTTTATTGTATTTGTTCATATTAGAAAGCAATGTTTATAATTAGTAAGTGATAAGTATTAACCATATTAATATTAAATCATAAATTTCACATACATTGAATTCTCTACAACGATTGTTGACGAATGTCACACCAACATGCTTCTTAGTGTGAGTGTGCAGAAATAGCTGACGGGGTGTAAGCCATATACCCATTGAATTTTCCTGCATAAGAATAAAATTTTAATTATAAGTGAAATAGATTTTATAAAAATTTCGGCAGAGTTTCCTTTATTTTTATGAAATCTACCCCCTGTTGAACAAAGAGCAAAACTAAAACCACAGCCATATATGGCACCAGTATAACATTATCATTCTCAATAAGAAACACATATTTTCATTCCAAAATTCACACATAAAATGAAATAGAAATACAAGTGAATTAGAATTTATAAAAATTTCAGCAGGTTTTTCTTTATTTTTATGAAATCTACCCCCTGTTGAACAAAGAACAAAACTAAAAAACACAGCCATATATGGCACCAAAAACATATATTTTCATTCCAAATTTTAACACAGCAAATTCAATTAAAATATAACAAAAAAGGAGATGAGAATATAACTGTAAATTGTAGATACTTACAAGTCTCTGTGCATGCTCTTGGTGGGTAATAGATCCTCCCGTATCTACGGAAAGACTCTGTCCCTTAGGTCCTCCACGTTTGTTGGCTGAATTATGCTGTGAAACGGAAATGGCCTCAGGTGATGTCCAATACTGCAGCCAACGACTCCATATTTCTTCAAAAATGTAAGGCGGTCGTATAGCTTCCCTACGTATCGTACCAACAAAGTCGCAATAACGTGTTCACGCTCTCAACTCCCATACTTTATAGATAATCTCATCAAATTGAGAATCCCAAAAAAAGTCTTTCTATAAGAAAAGAAAAATATTCGATAAATACTTTTGATGTAATAATATTTATCAAATTAATGTATAAAAATGTTAAATAAAAAAGGACATAATTATTTCTGTCGTACCTCAAACTCGTGAAAGTAAATTTCTTTTGTCGCCTGAGAGATATTATTCCATACATAGCCCTCAGGATCAATCATATCCTTGAATTTCAATGTTATGTTTCTTGAACGGGGTCCAGATGGAAAAAACATAATATAAAAACAAATAAATTTATACAAATTTTAAATTTAAACCTATAACTTAATTATAACATATAATGGTTCATGTATTTTCACTTACATATTATTGACAATTGTGATATATTTTCATCCATCGGGTTCCTCAACTCCAGGCTGGCGGCCATCTCCTTCATTCGCATTATTTACCCTTGATGCGGATGAAGGAGTGGTGGATGATGTAGGGGTAGTAAATGTTGAAGGAGTGATGGATGGTGTAGCCTCATTTTCCATTGTAGTAGGTAGAGGGGTGGATGGAGTTGAGGTGTTTCATCTGTAGTTACTACACCACAAGATCCTTCACTTGTACAGTAAATACCTCCGAATCGTGGTCTGAATCTTACTCTCGGAATATTCTGTCTTCTATTTGGTTCCATATTTCAACCTGAAATCAATATTTGATTGAAGTTTGTAAAAATATTACAATTCATTTCAATAATTTATACAATATATTGAAAAGGAAATAATTGATTTGTTCATACAATATTCAATTACAAAAACAAATTAATCGCTATCATCACTTAATTGTAGGTCAAAATCATCTTCTTATTCTGAAGAATTTGAATCAAACTTAGGCTCTTCTTCAGATCTCTGGCCCTCCTCATCATTTCCAGATACAATTTCAACATATTCATTACATAGACAGTTCAAAGGTTCATTATCCTCATATACGACAGATGTATTTATTTCATAAGTCTCTTCCTGAAACGCTTCACTTTCAACTCTCTGTTCTCCTTTTTCATATGAATCAAAAACACCTCTAGGTTTAACTTTGCAAACAACCAACCAATCTGACTTATCTTGTCGTAAGCTGAGAAAAGAGACATAATACACTTAGATTGCTTGCATTGCCAACACAAATGGTTCAAAATGTCGAAATCTTCTTCGCTTGTTGATTTCAACTAGATTGTATCAACTATACACTTTTGTACCAATATTTGGAGTTAGATCAAACCACTCACACTTAAATATCACATTTCGTTTTATTGGCAATGTAGGATACTAAATTTCAAGTATCTCAATTATTTTGCCACAGTAATCAATCACTTCTCCTTGTATGTAAACTCCACTATTTATTATTTCCATGCTATGACCATGATATTCTATATGATATTTGTATCCATTAATGAAATATACTGGATATGATTTCACAGTTCGTAAAGATCCCTTCGTAAGATCACATATGAACTTGTTGTCTATTGAATTTTCTAAGGCCTACAGAAAAGAAAATTTCATATTAAACAGTATAATGTCATCTGAACACTTAAATCTTATAATACAAATGCATGTCAATATTAGAAGTGAAAACTTACATATTGCTCGAATAATCGAGCAAAATGTCTCTCAACATTTTTATTGATAACATTCTGTGATTTGTCAGGTATAAGCTCCCGTAACAATTCCCCATATAATCTAAAAACATTATTATATATTTTAGTTATGAATAACATTACTAAATTTCAAAACAAAAATAATCACTCGATACTTACTGCATGAAAAGTTGAACCTCTTCACAGTTCAATAAAATGTAACTATGAGCAGCCTCAATTTCTTCCTCTATTAACATTCTTCTTGTTGAACATTCATATGACCGTCCCGGATAAGTGAAGGTGGATAAGTTACCATCAGCATTAGTAGTTCCTCCCCCATCATCATTACGAGAAACTTTTCTTTCTTTTGTGTGAACATGCGGCTTAAAATAATAAGAATAAAATGTACTAGCTTCCTCCATTAAATAAGCATTACATATCGAACCTTCAACTCTAGCCTTGTTCTTCACATTTTTCTTCAAGTGATGAAAATATCTATATGAGTGAATAGGGTTATACGAATTTAGTTATGAAAACATGATAATATGACTTCAATTACAATCAATTTTGTTGAATTATGTACCTCTCACTGGACTGGCTAGTTTAGCCTTATGTGCTAAATAGATAGGTAGATGTTCCATACAATCAAAAAAGCTTGGAGGAAATATCCCTTTTAACTTGCACAAAATTAGTGGAATTTTCCTTTCCAATTTTTCCATTTAAGCTAACTTAATTTTAGATGATGTTAAGCTTTTGAAAAACAAACTTAATTCTTTTATTTCTTCCCAAACCTTATTCGGTAGCAACTCCTGAAATGCAATTGGAATTAGCCTTTGCATAAACACATGACAATCATGACTTTTCATCCCAAATAATTTGTACTTCTGCATGTCCACACACCTTGCCAAGTTTGAAACATAACCATCGGGAAACTTTAGACTTCCCAACCATTCACACAATATTTCCTTCTGTTTTCTGCCCAAACTATAAAATGATTTTGGATATTTACCGATCCAAATATCTTTATGTCACTCATTCCTTCTACAAAAAGGCTTCAAATCAGCTCATGATTTTGTATTGTCTTTTATCCTCCCTTCAATGTTCATTATGGTATTGAACAAATTGTCAAAAATATTTTTTCAATATCCATCACATCCTGATTATGACGTATCAAAATAGTTTTCCAATATGGCAAATCTCAAAAGATGCTTCGTTTTCTCTAGCCAAAGTTTCTACTAATGCTTGTATTAATTTCATCAGCTTCAAATTCTGTAACTTTCAGCAAGCCTAATTTCTCAATCTCCTGTAATATCTCTTCACCATATTTATTAGGGGGAGGAGGTGTTTTTACCATCCTATTCTTAATAAACTTTTGTTTATTGCCCCTAAATGGATGATCTGGAGCAAGAAATTTTGTGTTGTTATCAAACCAATATATTTTGCCCCTGTTTGGAAGATGAAATGCATCAGAACCATTGCCACATTAAGGACAACCCATTTTCCCTGTTGTGCTCCATCTAGATAACATAGAATATGCCGAAAAATCACTAATTGTCCACATCAAAGCTGCTCTTAATACAAAATTTTGTTTCAGAGACACGTCATATGTCTCCACATCATATTCCCAAAGATGCTGCAATTCAGATATCAATGGTTATAAGAAAACGTCAATTTTATGCTTTGGATTTAAGGCCCTAGAATAATCACTGTCAAGAACATATATGCTTTCTTCATACACATCCATGGAGGCAAATTATAAGGAGTAATTATGACTGGCCATGATGAATATTGCTGTCCGGATTAACCAAAAGGCTTAAATTCATCCGTCGACAAGCCCAACCTAACATTTCGACTTTCAGCTGCAAACTTATAATGGGTGTCATTGAATTGTTTCCATGTCAATGCATCTGAATGATGACTCATTATTCCATCTTCCTGTTTGTGTTCATTATGCCATCTCATGTGAGACGTAGTAACATCAGAAGCATATAGTCTTTGAAATCTCAGAGTTAGCGGAAAATAATACATCCGCTTCCAGGGTACTAACTTTCCTTTTATAGAACACTTTCTAGGCTTGAACCTAGATTGACCACAAAATTTACACTCTTCTAACTCCACATCATCACCCCAATACAACATACTTCTCGTTTTGCAATAATCAATTTTTTCAACAGGTAAACCAAGACCCCTAATAAGTTTCTTCATATTGTAAAAACTATCAACCATTGTGTGATCATTGAAGACAATTGAGTCGTTGTCTCACAATTTGGCTGCAGTTCTTGGTCAACTGAGTGCAGTAAGTTAAATAACTGTTTGGATTGAGGGTTAGGTTCTTCTTCAATATTTTCTATATTTCTTAAAAGTTATAACCACCTGCATCATAAACCATTTGCATGTAAGGATTTTCAGTTTCATCGACATTATTTGTTTTAAATCCAATCCTGCCTTCAAAGTTATTGAAGCTAACCGACAATTGTGCTTGATTACTCCTTAAGGTGCTACAAATCAACGGTTCCCCATGTCGTGTCCACTGAAAATATTTAGAACAAATCCTTTTCTCAACAAATGGCCGTTCACCTCATCAGTAGGAAGGAAATAAATGTGTTTGCATTTTTTACATGGACATTTGATCTTTGGTTCACCCATATATGCAGGTTGAGAACATGCATAATAAATAAAGGCTTCAACTCCCTTAACAAATTCAGGATTAATGAAACCATGAAGTGATATTCGTCTATACATATAAGATCTATCAACATTGCTCATTTCTGCAAAACTGTTAATTTAAATCAATGATTCCATACTATGTATCCTTCACGGCACCCCAAAAATTATAGAACATCTAAACTTTACATATCTCCTAAATATTAACCAATTTATTTAATCACCTACAATTGATTTCAAAACTATAATACGTGGCATTGTTTACACCTTTGAATCAAGAAAATAAGTTCTCGCTGTGTCTCCTAGGCTCGTGGAATATTTCACCACTAAACCTTAAGGGAGCTACATCACGGGTTTCCAGCCTATATACCATTCTAGGTGTTTATTATGGAACAAATTGTCTTGTCTATGAAATGTATTACTTCCTTGTGCTAATACTATATTTGCATTAATCAAATTGAAGTTTAAGTATTAATCATAGTAATTAATCACCTACAATTAATCGATCGAATTAATCACTTACAATTGATTTCAAACTGATTCCACATACAGTAAATACTTTGACTATGACAGAAAAACATAAAAAGTCATCAATGAATATAACAATATTCTAAACAACAACACAAATTCAAGGCCCCCTTTATATTAACAATAAATCCAACAGTTTAATAATCGTATTTAAAGCAATACATATGATAAATATTAATTAGTTGCACGACTAACCTGAATGGATGGACAAATTCAAACTACGTCGAAGAAAGATCAATGACGCTCTTTAACACAATACAGGGCCTGTGAAAAAGAATATGAAACATTTAATCTAATAAACTTGTGGTAATACAGCATCATAAACTAATATAAGAAAAAGGACAGAATACTTATTAATTTTTGTACTAACTCAAAGCAGAGGCACAAAAGTATCATAATTGTATTATTAAAGCAATACATATAGTAAACAACTGTATTATATTAAATATAACAATAATTAATATTACTAAAAATTAATAATAATAATAATAATAATAATAATAATAATAATAATAATATAATGACAGATGTTATTCCGTCGATAAATAACCGATGCTGAGCCAAACTTACCGACGGAATAGTTTCTATCAGTAAATGTCCGAAGCTATTTAATTGCGGGAAGCATTCCCGTAATTTTTACCGATGGGAATAGTTACGTCGTCTCTATATGTCGTCAGAGATTTTGCGCTAAATTCCTTCCCTCCACTTTTATCGATGACAATTATTTACGTCACTATATCTAAACTTTGACAATGTATATACTGACGATCTTTTGTATTCCGTCAATAAATAGCTACGATTTTTATTTCGTCGGTACTTTTCCAACACTAATTTATGATTTTCTTGTAGTGCCATATGTGTTGCTTTAATAATACGATTCTGATACATTTGGGTTTTATGTGAATGCGAAGGAGGTCTTGATTTTGTGTTGTTATTTAGAATATCCTTATAATCATTGACGAGTTTTTATGTTCTTCTTTAATAGTCTAAGTATTTATATTTGGGGATGAGTAGAAGTACAATTATTGTATGTGGAATGAGTTTGAGATCTTATAGATGATTTAAGGCATAATAAACCCCTAGGCTAATATATAGGCTGGAAACCCGTGATGTAGCTCCCATGAGGCTTATCAATGAAAAGTTCCATAAGCCTAGGGGTCACAACAAGAACTTGCTTTCTCAATTCATATGGTATAACAATGCCATGTACCTTAGTGTTTCTTTTAATTCGAACTTAGTGTACAAACTTCAATCAAAATATTAACGAACTAGTATGTTGTATAGTTACAGAAAATTATGGATTATTTAAGGCATAATAAATCCCTAGGATAGTATATAAGCTAGAAACCCATGATGCAGCTCCCGTGAGGCTTATTCGTGAAAAATTTCATGAGCCTTGGAGTCACAACGAGAACTTGCTTTCTCAATTCATATGGTGTAATAATGCCAAGTACCATAGTATTAAAATTAATTGTAGGTGATTAATTCAAACATAAAATACTTCAACTTCAATGTGATTAATTCAAACTTTGTATTAACACAAGAAATTCATAGGTTTAACAAACATGACAGTTCTTTGCATGATAAACCCCCAAGACGATATATAGGCTAGAAACTCGTGATGTAGCTCCTGTGAGTCTTATCGATGAAATATTCCACGAGCCTGGGAGTCATAGTGAGAACTTACTTTCTTGATTCATAGGTGTAAACAATGCCACGTACCATAGTATTAAAATCAATTGTAGGTGATTAATTCAATTGATTAATAATTAGGGGATGTTGTGTAAAGTAGAGGTTAAATGTTCTGTAAAATTAGGGGACATGAAGGATTCTAACTATGAAATCACTTTTTTAAATTAGCAATTTTGCAGAAATGAGTAATGTTGATAGATCTTTGATGTATAGACGAATAACATTTTATGGTTTCATTAATCTTGAGTTTGTTAAAGGAGTTAAAACTTTTATTCGTTATGCAAGTTCTCAACCTGCATATATGGATGGCCCAAAGATCAAATGTCTACGTAAAATGTGTAAACATATTTGTTTCCTTCTTATTGATGAAGTAAATGGCCATTTGCTGACCAAAGGATTTGTTCCAATTTTGCCGAGAAAAGGGTTTTGTTCCAAATTATTTTGAATAGACACGACATAAGGAGCCATTGATTTGTAGCACCTTAAGGGTAATAAAGTAAACTCGTCAGTAAATGTGGATGAGTTTGAAGGGGGATTTGATTTAGAACAAATAATGTGGGTTCGACTGAAAATCTTTACATGCAAATAATTTACGATGCAGCTGGTTATACTTTTGAGGAAAGTATAGAAAATCTTGAAGAACCAAACCCACATGTAAAATAATTTTTTGACTTACTACACTCAGTTGACAAAGAATTATGGCCAAATTATAAGACAACGACTCAATTATCTTTAATTGCTCAAATATTGAACATAAAGTCTGAAGGGTATATTTATGATCATAGTTTTGATAAAATTCTTGGATGGTATAATGAATCATTACCTCTTGATCATACAATGGTTGATTGTTTTTACAATATGAAGAAAATTATTAGGAGTCTTCGTTTGCCTGCTGAAAATTTTGATTTTTACAAATTGGGATGTATGTTGTATTGGGAAAATAATGTGGAATTATAGTACTGCAAATTTTGTGGTCAATCTAGGTTAAAACCTAAAAAGCGTAATATGAAATAGAAATTAGTACCCTGGAAGCGGATGTATTATTTCCTGTTGACTCTGAGACTTTACAGACTATATGCTCCTGATGTTACTGCATCTCACATGAGATGACATAATGAACAAGAATAGAAAGATGGAATAATGAGTCATCCATCAAATGCAATGGCATGGAAACATTTTAATAACACCCATTATGAGTTTCTAGCTGAAAGTCGAAATGTTAGGTTGGGATTATCGACGAATGGATTCCAATCTTTTAGTCAATCTGGCCAATAATATCCTCTATGACCAATCATAATTACTCCTTATAATTTACCTCAATGGATGTGTATGAATGAGGTATATATGTTCTTACCAGTGATTACGCCAGGGCCTACAAATCTAAAGCATAAAATTGATGTATTCTTATAACCATTAGTATTTGAATTGCAGCCTCTTTGGGAATATGGTGTGAAGACATATGATGTGTCTCTGAAACAAAATTTTGTGTTGAGAGCAGCTTTGATGTGGACTATTAGTGATTTTCCAACATATGTTATATTGTCTGGATTGAGCACAATAGGGAAATTGGCTTGTCCTTATTGTGGTAATGATTATGATGCATTTTGTCTTCCAAATAGGGAAAAAAATATGTTAGTTTGACAACCATAGGAAATTTCTTCCTCTACATAATCCATTTAGATGTAATAAACAAATTTTTATTAAGAATAGGATGGTACAAACACCTCCTCCCCCTTACAAAGTTGGTGAAGAGATATTACAGGAGATTGATGAATTAGGGTTGCTGAAAGTTACAGAACTTGAAGCTGATGAAGTTAATATAAGCATTAGTAAAAATTTTAGTTGGAGAAAACGAAGCATCTTTGGGGATTTGATACGTTATAATTTAGATGTAATGCTTATGGAAAAAAATATTTTTGAAAATTTTTCAATACCATAATGAACATTGAAGGGAGGACAAAATACAATGCAAAATCACGACTTGATTTCAAACTTTTTATAGAAGGAATGAGTTAAATAAAGAACTTCGCACCGGTAAATATTTGGAAACATGTTACACTTTGGAAAAAACAAAAATTTTGTGTGAATGGTTGAAAAGTCTAAAGTTTCTCAATGGTTATGTTTCAAACTTGGCAAGATATGTGGATATGAGGAACTACAAATTATTTAGGATGAAAAGTCATGATTGTCTTGTATTTATGCAAAGGTTGATTTCAATTGCATTTCGAGAGTTGCTGTCGAATAAGGTTTAGGAAGTTCTAATAGAATTAAGTTTGTTTTTCAAAACCTTAACATCATTTGAAACAAAGTTAGATTAAATGGAAAAACTATAAAGGGAAATTCCAGTAATTTTGTGCAAATTAAAAGGGATTTTCCCTCCAAACTTCTTTGACTGTATGGAGCATTTACCTATGCTTTTAGCACATGAGGGTAAACTTGCTGGTCCAGTTCAATATCGATAGATGTATTCGTTTAAGCGGTAATTATAGTAAATATTTAAATAGAAGTAATAACATGTTTTAATAATAGAATTGTAATAACCCTATTTGTTAATATAGTTATTTGCATCACTTGAAGAAAAATGTCAAAAATAAGGCTAGAGTTGAATGTTCAATATCCAATGCTTATTTAGTGGAGAAAGCAAGTACATTTTGTTCATATTATTTTGAGCCACATATGCACACAAGAGAAAGAAAAGTTCCTCGTAATGACGATGGGGGAGGAATTGGTGATGTTGATAGTAACTTATCCATTTTCACATATCTTAGACAAACATATGGATGTTCAACAAGAAGAATATTAACAGATGAAGAAATAGAGGATGCCCATGGTTACATTTTATTGAACTGTTAAAAGGGTCAACCTTTCGTACAGTAAGTTGAAGTTGATTTTGAAATTGATTATTTAGGTTTTGAAAGTAAGTGTTATTCACAACTAAAATACATAATAATATTTTTATATTATACGAAGAATGTTTATATGAGCTAATGCCTGGGAAAACACATGATGATATCAATAAAGAAGTTAGAAGACACTTTCCTTGATGGTTCGAGAAATATGTAAGTTTTCACTTACAATTATTGAAATGGTTTAATTATAAGATTAAAGTGTTCAAATGACATTATAATATTTAATATCATAATTTCTTTTGTGTAGGCCTTAGAAAATCCAATAGAGAACAAGTTCATATTTGATCTTGCAAAAGGACCTTTACGAGCTATTAAATCATATCTGGTGTATTTTGTTAATAGATACAAATATCATACAGAATATCATGGTCATAACATGGCAACAGCAAATAGTGGGGTTTACATACAGGGAGAATTGATATTACTATGGTAAAATTATTGAGATACTTAAAATTGAGTACTCTGAATTGCCAATAAAGGAGAGTGTGATATTTAAGTGTGACTGGTTTTATCCAACTCCTAATGTTAGTACAAAAGTGCATAGCCGATAAAATCTAGTTAAAATCAACCAGTGAAGAAGATTTAGACAATTTTAACCTTTCGTATTGGCGATGCAAATGATCCAGGTGTATTATGTCCTTTTTCCCAGCTTATGACGAGATAAGTCAGATTGGTTGGCCGTTTGCTAAGTTAAATCTGGAAATGTTTTTGAATCACATCGAAAATGAGAACAAGGAATTGAAAGTGAAGCATTTCAGAAAGATGTTTATGAAATAAATGCATTTGTTACATAAGATGAGAATGAACCTTTAAACGATCCAAATAATGAATATGTTGAAATTTCATCTGGAAAGGATGAGGAGGCCGAGAGATCTGAAGAGGAGCCTGAGTTTGATTTTGATTTACAATTAAGTGCTGATAATGATTAATTTGTGTTTGTAATAGAATATTTATATTCAATAAATCAATTATTAAATCAACAATATATTGTTATATATTGAATTAAAATTGTTGTATTTTTAGAATATTCAATAAAATATGAATTTCAGGTTAAAATATGCCACCAAAGAGAAAACAGGATGTGATGTAACCAAGGTTCAGACCACGATTTGGAGCCAGTTACTTTCCAAATAAAGCATCACGTTCTGCAGTTGCAACAAAATCAGATGTTGTGCCTCTAGTTACTACACATGCAAATGAGGCATTACCTTTTGCACCTACCACTATACCATCCAACAGCTTTATACCATCCACCACCCCTATATTGACAGACATATCTGGGACAAACAATGTAGATGAAGGAGGCAGCCTCCAGCCTGGAGTTGGGGGAGTTGATAGAAGAACTTACATCACAATTGTCAACAATCTGTAAGTGAAAATGCATGAAACACCATATGTTTATAATTAAGTTATAAGTTTAAATTTAAAAATGATATAAATTTGTTTTTAAATTAGCTTGATTCTGTTTGGATCGTGTTGAAGAAATATGACATCCAAGTTTAAGGAGAAGATTGATTTTGAGGGTTATATATGGAAGAATATCTCTCAGATGACAAAGAATTTTTATTATCAAGAGTTTGAGGTACAAAAATAATATGTATATATTGTAATTAAGTTTTATACATTAATTAGATAAATATTGTAGGTTAATTAATTACAAAATATATTATTTTGTAATTAATTTTTATACATTAATTAGATAAATATTGTATGTTATAAGTAATTATCGTATGTTTTTCCTTTTTTTCATAAAGAACTTTTTTGAGGTTCTAAATGTGACACGGTTATTTATAAAGTGTAAGAGAGACGAGCTCGTACATGTTATCGAGGCTTTGTTGGTGCGATATAAAAGACTAATATACGACTTCCTTATATTTCTGAAGAAATATGGAGTCGTTGGCAGCAGTATTTGACATCACCCAAGGCAATGTCCATTTCAAAGCATAATTCTACTAACAGAAGTGGAGAACCGGGGGGAGAGAATCTTCTCATACGCACTAGAAGATCTATTACCCACCACGAGCATGCAGAGAGACTTGTAAGTATCTACACTTTACACTTATAATCTAATTTTTTTTACTTTGACGTATTTCAATTTAATTTGATCTGTGAATTTTGGAATGAAAATATGTGTATTGTGGAGAATGATAATGTTAGAAATGTTTGATGTCATATATGGCTGTGTTATTGAGTTACTTTCTTTGTTCAACAGGAGATAAATATCATAAAAATAGAGAAAATTCTGTCCAAATTTTTTGTAAATTGTAGTTCACTTATAACATTTTATTTTGATATAGAAAAAGTCTATGGGCAGGAAGCCTACATCCTATCAGTTCTTTTTGCATACTCATACTAAGAAGTATAATGGTGTGACCTTCGTCAACACTATATGTAAAGAATTAAATGTATGTGAAATTTATGCTTTAATATTAATGCTTAATAATTATCACTAATTAACATAAACATTACCTTTTTATAGGACTAAATACAAAAATTTATTCAACGATAATCTCAATAGTCTGAAGATGTTGATGAGAGTCAAACATATCTTCATGTAGTGGGTAATGGGGATCGTCATGGAAGGATCTTCGACGTAAGTTCATTTGTGAACAAATGTTATTCGCAATCCTCCACATCCAGTATAGCAGCCTCTAGTAGGCGGTCTACATCCAATGAAGTCCATGAGCTTTGGAGCACAATACAGGCACTGGCAACTCAGCTGCAACAATCGATAGAGTACATAACCTAACTCCATAATGAGAAGGATGAGTTAAAGGGGAAGGGAAGTATCTCATCACAACATTCAGAGTATCTGCATTCACCAAATGAATAACATAGTTGTAGTCATTTTGTATGAATTAAATACTTATTGTTGTATATAATAATTTTTTAATATTAATTAAGATAATTTTTACTTTATATCATCAATCAACTTTCTGTTTTAACAAATTAAATGTAGAAACAAATCAAAATAATATTATCACGTGATAACTATATAAATTATACATCAATCATCAAATAAAATTAAATGCTGGGAAAATTTTAAAAAACAATATTGATAAATTTACTGACAAAAAATTAAATCTGTCGGTAAAATGTGAATTTACCGACAGACCACCAAAATCTATTGGTAAAATGCAGTGAATTTATCGACGGATCACTAAGATCTATTGGTAAAATTAGTCGTGAATTTGTTAATGGATTAGAAAAATCTATCTGTAAAGTTATCGACGGAAGAGCCTTGTTTATCGCTATACTTATCGACAGAAACAAACTTTTAGTCGCTAAATTTACCGACAACACAAAAATTACCGTCGTTAAATATAGCGACTGAGAAGAAAATATCTACAACACCAAAATAAGGGAGTTTAGATACTTATGTCTAGATGCATCTAATAATTTTCTTAAATAATCTAAGAATGGGTAGAGTTTTTAGACATTTATTTAAGACAGAAAATTTTGTCTTAAAAATATACTAAAAAAGTGTCTAAATTTTCTAATTAACGGGATAAAAATTGGTGCCTTTTATAATTTATATGCATCTAGAAATAACGATTAATTAATGTCAAAAGCAAGTAATTATAAACAAACGTTTAGTTATTAAAGATGAAGAATAGAGTCATATATCCTCCTAATGGGATTTGATCTAAAAGAGCAGGTAATTATAAACAAACATTTAGTTAATAAAGATGAAGAATAGAGTCATATATCCTCCTAATGGGATTTAATATGAAAGATAGTATTTTCATAATTTGAAATAGGGTAAACTATATAAAAGATAAAACTTAAGCAATAAGAAAAGGACATGGGTCCTTTGGATAAGCAAAATAATACAACTTCTCACGTATATGAGTCTATCAATAATATAATAAATTAATTCCTTTTCAGCTCATATAAACTGAAATCAATCAATAAAAGTCTTCCATTTATTTCTTAAAGAAGGCAGGCAGCCCTCGATCTCTCTTTCACCGCTAATCTTCAGACTACTCTCCTATCAGATGTAGACTTCATCTCGTTAATTGTAACTGTAAGCTCTCCCCTCTCTGTCCTTTGCTGTTGGTGATTATGCATGGTCGTCTATTCTCATTCCTCTCTTCACGAACAATGTGGGATCTCTAAGTTCTAAATCTAGTTCCATTTTTTCACATTTTATGTGTAATCTGCCTCTGCAAAATTCTTTTTCCTGGGTGATCCATTCCTTTTCCTACTACCTAATCATTCGTTTTGATAAGCTAAAGTGTGGAGAGCCTGCTGTATTGTAGTTCATTGTAACATCCTCTCACCAATAGGAAGGGTATATTGGTAAATTGCCATGAATAGGAGTGTATAAATGAATAGTGACATATGCATGCATT
>JANZXR010000171.1:37370777-37381395 GCA_027575705.1 Erythroxylum echinodendron
ACATATCACTGTTCACAAATGCATGAGCATGAGATGTGTTTTCCTAATTTCTCTTATTTACCTCACTTGGACCCGTTCCTCTGGTCCGACCCGTTCTACGGAACCGGGATGTTATATTCCCAAGTTGACTGAATATAACAAATGACATTGATGACTCCTCATCAATTCATTTGGGCACGGCCATGCATTTCTTCAATCTAACTTGTGAAGAAGCCCAAATGATATCTCTCTCATTTAGGAGAGGTACAAATCCCATCTACATCATTCATATCCCTCCGTATGATTCATCTAATGTCCAATATAAGACTACTTATTATCTGGTTAAAGATAACTTAGTCTAATGTTAAAACAATGAATTCTTCATGTAGGAAATCGTGATGATTTTAGGTCAAAGGACTAAAGTCAAACCATATTGAGAATCACTAATGACATGAAGTCATGTAGTGTTCTTTCTGTGGGTCGGTCCAATATATGTTATCTAACATATATCTATGTATCTGATTTGATAACTCATATCCATGATCAGTAAAACAAGATCATCAATTTGAACATAAAATAGCCTTAATTCATTATTGTTCCACCAATAATGATGAATCAGGGATAGTTTAGAATAGTATTATAATGCTTATGGTTTTACTATTAAGTCACATACTTAATGACATAAGCCTAATACTATTCATGGAATGCAAATCGCATTACATAAATAATATACATGCATATATAAAAGAATACCTCATAATATATAAATAATAAGTCAGAATGTCAATACAAAAGTCATATATGACCATTAGCCTAGGGCACACTACAAGCAATCTCCCATTTGCATTAGGCTCAATCGGTCAAATATCTAATACCCATAGAACTTGTCTGACTCTTATGCTTAGGCTGTGGAAGAGGCTTAGTAAGTGGATCGACAATGTTGTCATTTGTACCTACTTTGCATATCTTCACGTCTCCTCTCCCGATGATCTCTCTAATAAGATGGAAACGTCTAAGTATGGGTTTGGATTTACGGTGTGAGCTTAGTTCCTTAGCCTGTGCCATAGCCCATTATTATCACAATAAAGGTCTATAGGACTTGCAATACTAGTAATAACTCCAAGCTCAGTGATGAACTTTATGATCTATACAGCTTCCTTAGCTGCATCCGAGGCAATAATGTACTCAGCTTCAGTTGTAGAATTAGCAAAAGTGTCTTACTTTGAACTCTTCCAGCTCACTACACCTCCATTCAAATAAAACACCAACCTTGATTGCGATCTAAAATCATCTATGTCAGACTGAAAACTAGCATTAGCGTAACCATTTACAACTAGCTCTCCTTCAAGTCCTCCATAGACTAGGAATATATCCTTAGTTCTTCTCAGGTACTTAAGGATATTCTTAACTGCTATCCAGTGACTCTCACCATAGCTAGATTGGTATCTACTTTTTATGCTCAAAGCATATGAGACATCTGGTCGAGTACATAATATGGCATACATGATAGATCTAATTACAGATGTATTTGGAATCTTACTCATACGCTCAAGCTCTTTACCTGAATTAGGATAGTCCTTCTTAGAAAGCTTGATTCCATGTGACATAGGCAAGAATCCTCTCTTGCATATTAAACCTCTTCAACACCTTATCTATGTATATACTCTGACTTAGGCCTATAAGTGTTCTTGAACTATCTCTATAGATCTTAATGCCTAAATTATAAGCAGTCTCACCTAAGTATTTCATTGAGAAACATTTCGTTAACCAAATCTTGACACTCTGTAAGGTCAGAATATCATTTCTAATGAGCAATATGTTATCAACATATAAAGCTAAGAAGACAACATCACTCCCACTAACCCTCTTGTAAACAAAAGGTTCATCTTCATTCTTGATCAATCCAAACTCTTTGACATCATCAAAACTAAGATTCTAGCTTCTCGATGCTTGCTTCAATCTATAAATGGATCTTTGAAGCTTCCACAACTTTTTAGAATTCTTAGGATGAACAAAACTCTCAGGCTATATCATATATACATCCTCGAGTAAGTTTCAATTAAGGAAAGCTGTTTTGACATCCATTTTCCATATCGCATAATCATAGTATGCAACTATGGCAATAAGAATTCTAATGGATTTGATCATGACTATTGGAGAAAACATTTCATCATAATTAATTCCATGAACTTGTTGATAACCCTTAGCAACAAGTCTTGCTTTATAAGTGTGCACATTTCCAAGATGGATCAAACAAAGTCTAAACTTGATTGTTATACATAGATTGCATCTTTGCTTTCATGGCCTCTGACCATTTAGTAGATTCTGGACTTTCCATAGCTTCTTGGTAGGTTGTGGGCTCATATAATCAATGAGCATCACATTATCATCATCAGTAATGAAAAATCCATATCTCTCGGGCTCATGACGAATGTTAATAGATCTACGTAGGCCTTGTGTTGTTGAAGACTGCTCATCAACAGCTTGTGTGGCTTAATGTCATTTTGTGGAACTTGAATTTCTTTAAGTTGTACTTTACTCCCACTGTTTCCTTTACAAATAAATTCTTTTTCTAAGAAAACACCATTTCGAGCAACAAACACTTTGTTCTTATATGGGATGTAAAAATAATATCCTTTAGTTTCCTTAGGATATCTTACAAATAAACATTTTTCAGATTTGGGTGCTAACTTGTCGATATTATGATGCTTCACGTAAGCCTCACAACCCCAAATCTTTAGAAAAGATAGACTAGGAGTTTCCCAGCCCATAACTCATAAGTTGTCTTTTCTACAGCCTTTGAAGGAATACAGTTCAGTATGAATGATGTGGTTTCTAAAGCATAACCCCAGAAAAAATTTGGAAGATCAGTTTGACTCATCATTGATCGAACCATATCTAATAAAGTTCAATTTCTCCTTTTAGAAACACCATTCCATTGAGGAGTTTCTAGAGGAATCAATTGTGAAATAATTCCATAATCCTTAATATGATCATCAAACTCTTGGCTTAAGCATTCACCTTCTAGATCAGATCGAAGGATTTTAATTGTCTTGCCAAGCTGATTTTGTACTTCATTCTTATACTCTTTGAACTTTTCAAAAGATTCAGATTTGTGCTTCATTAGATAGACATAGTCATATCTACTAAAGTCATCTAAAAGAGTAATGAAATAAAAATAACCTCCTCTAGCTGATATGCTAAAAGGACCATATACATCAGTATGTATAAGGCCTAATAGCTCATTGGTCCTTTCCCCTTAACCTGTAAAGGGGGCCTTTTTCATCTTGCCTAGTAAACAAGAATCACATGTCTCAAAAGATTGAAAAGAATTAATGAATCCATCTTGATGGAGTTTTGAGATGCGTTTCTCATTTACATGGCCTCAGCGACAATGCTAGAGATAGGTTGGGTTTAAATCATTAGATTTAAACTTCTTGGTATTTATATTATAGATGAACTCATTTATAAGAAGCTCAGTGTCTAGAGTATAGATGCCATTCAATTGACATGCAGTGCCATATAAAATGTCATCTTTATAAATGGAAATACTTCTATTCTTAATAGAAAATCTAAATCCATCATTCTCTAAACAAACGAAAGAAATTATATTCCTACTCATAGTAGGTACATAATAACAATTTCTAAGCTCTAAAATGAGTCTAGTAGGTAAAATAAGATCATAGGTCCCCACGGATAAAGTAGCAACTCTTGCTTTAATTCCCACGCACAGGTCGATCTCACCAGCAGTCAGTCTTCTAGTCCTTCTTAGATTCTACACATTAGTACAAATGTGAGTTTTAACTCCAGTATCCAATACCCAAGATGCAAAAGTAGTAAAATTACCCTCTATAATAAACATACTTGAAAAAGTAGGTGCACTATTCTTCTTCTTTTTCAGCTCTTCCAAATAGATCTTACAGTTCTTTTTCCAATGACCAGGTTCATTGCAATGAAAGCAAACTCTCTTCTTGGGTGTCTTAGTCTTAGCTTTAGGCTTAGGCTTGGGTACTTTACCTTTGCCCTTGCCTGTGCCCTTCTTCTTGAAGCCCTTTCCCTTTTGAACCATAAGAACTTTATGGGTGGTCTTAACCTTTCCCTTCAAGTTCTCTTCAGCAATCTTGAGCATCCTATGTAATTCATCAATGGACTTTTCTATATTGTACATATTGTAGTTAAGAATGAGCTGATCATATTCATAAGTCAAAAATGCTAGAATAAGATTAGCTGCCAATTCTTGACTAACAGGTGCACCTAATTTCTTAAGATGATGAATATAATGCTTCATATTAAGAACATGAGCACTCACAGATGTGCTAGGAGTCATCTTGCATGAATACAATGCCTTAATGGTTCTAACCCTTGGCGTGCTTGCTCTTGAAACATAGATTTTAGTTGAGCAAGTATATTATAGGCTTCCATTTCCTCTAAATCCTTCTGAAGGTCAGAGATCATGGTGCCTAACATAAGGTATGACACATCTATAGAGTCATTGATATACTTTGTGTAAGCATCCTTTTGAGCTTTAGGTGCATTTGTTGGCGGTTCCTCAAGGATGGGTTCTTCTAAGAAATAAAGCTTTCTTTCTTGCTTGAGAACAATTCTTAAGTTCCTATACCAGTCTAGGAAGTTTGTTCTATTAAGCTTTTCTTTCTCTATGATAGATCGTATGGATAGGTTGTTGGATGAAGTGGATGCCATAATCTACAATATTATGCAAAGTGTGTTAACATTCTTATTAAGCTCCCACTCAATTTAATAACCCTCTATTTAAAAATGGGAAGAAACAAGATCCATATTTCACTAAGTCCTAAGAAAGCTTTGGCTTAACACTCAAGACTTAGTTATTTAGGTAGAAAACTCTTTTCGATTACATCACATGTAACTCTTGATAGGTTTATGTTTAATTACATCTTATGTAATGCATGTATGTAAAACTCAATCTTATGCCTTAAGCCCAAAACCGTTTTGATAGCTTAGTTAAGTCTAACCATAATTTACTTATGAATAGCACCATTATTCAAATGTCTTCCCTAGATGATTCTCATATGCTTTGTTTTGGCAAACCTATATAAGGATAATATAGAGATAAACATTGGTAAAGTTTTATAAAAGGCATATGAAATTAATATTGTCATGAGGGTCGTTCTTAGTACATTATGAAAGTTACTAATCCTATTAGTAAGGGTGTTGTCCTATGCCAGTTCTAACCCTATACTACAACATACTTGAGTATATAAATTAAAAGTATAGAATAGTAATTTACATAGGATTATAAATATTCAAATAATATAAATAAAATATATGTAAAGCCACCCAAAATATATGACACATAACGAGGAATCAGACATCATAGAACATATGTTTTGGCTGAAACTCTTTTGGTAAAGACAAACATGATTGCAACATCTCTATGCTAGAACTCTTCCTTTGGCCGAAATAAGCCATAGACAAAACACATCTTGATGTAACCAACTTCCATGGCCAAAACTTCTCTCTTGTCATATATTCACATTAGTACCAAAAGAAAAACAAAAAACAAATATGAAAACAACATGCACGAACATAAATCACATTCCTATCATGCATTCAAATCCAAAACTACATGTCATCAAAACATACATATTTTTGGCTATCCAGAAGCACAGAACTTAGCTTTGATACCACTGTTGGATTGCTTATGGCCCAGGAATGCATAATGTGCAATGAAATGGACAACATGATTTTAGGTCTTGTGCCTTAGTTAACCGAAATTTCGCAACAAGAAGTGTGCTTAATGACCTCTTGAAGTGCACTGATTGGAATTCTTTTCAGATATCTTGATGCTACAGCTCGTGAACGTCCTATAACGGTATCCACATGAGGATGAATGATTCGAGTAGCGGCTAACGTGTGCTAGCACATTCTAAAACACTTTAGAATGTTCTCTTAGGAAAAAGGGACGAATGGCTAGGTAGCTAGGGCTTTTTCGTATGTCTTCTAATGAGACATAAGCCCTTTATTTATATAGAATCCCTTATCCCTATTCCTAGTGGGAATAGAATAATCCTATTTTAATAGGAATAAGAATATCATAATCCAAAACCTATTAAGATTATGAAAGCCCAATAAGTTTTGAACTATATTACATCTCATGTAATAAAAGCCAGACAACTTAAATTAATCTAACAATAAATATATCTGCATATATTTATTAACTGCCTAATAAATTAGACCCAATAAAATAAGCCCAAATCACATCACTCTTTGTGCAACCATATAGGCTCATTTGATGTTGGCAATGGGCTTGATCACACTTTAAAGCCCATAAGTCATATATTAGCGGCCTCTAGCAAGACATTATGACTACTCAAACCAAATGAGGATTGGTAATCTGATTCAACTTGTAACCATGGTTACAAACTCAGTCCCTTTGTAACACGATATTAATATTAATCATAAGGCATAGTACTTATCAACCTTTGATTAAGCATAGTTTCTTAATTCCTAAGTTGACTAACTATAACAAATGACATTGATGACTCCTTATTAATTCATTTGAGCTCGACCATGTTTTTCTTCAGTCAAACTTATCAAGAAGCCTAAATGATATCTCTCTCATTTAAGAGAGGTACAAATCCCATCTATGTCATTCATTTCCCTTCACATGATTCATTTAATGTCCAACATAAGACTACTTGTTATCCAGTTAAAGATAACTTAGTCTAATGTCAAAACACTAAACTCCTCATGTAGGTAACCATGATGACTTCATGTCAAAGGACTAAAGTCAAACCGTATTGAGAATCACTAATAATATGAAACCATGTAGTGTTCTCTCTTTGGGTCGGTCCAATATATGTTCTCTAACATATATCTATGTATCTAATTTGATAACTCATATCCATGATCAGTAAAATGTGATTATCAATCAGAACACACACTAGCTTTAATTCATTATTGTTCCACCAATAATGATCGACCATGGAGAATTTAGAATAGTATTATAATGCTTATCGTTTTACTATCAAGTCACATACTTAATGACATAAGCCTAATACTATTCATGGAATGTAAATCACATTAGATAAACAATATACATGCATATATAAAAAATACCTCATGATAGATAAATAATAAGTCAAAATGTCAATACAGAAGTCACATATGACCATTGGCCTAGGGCACACTACTAGCAAAAAAATATACTAATACGCAATTATCAACATTCTCACACTTAAATCTTTTCCTGTCCTCAAGCAAAATAAATACAACCATTAAATTCTATCACTTCATTTCCACAAAGATCAATGCATACAATCCCTTAAATTTAAGCCAACTCAAATATCAAGTAAAGATGCAAAATGATTCTTCCTCATTTCTCTCAAGTTTTTGATGGTTAATGTTCTGCTCAAACTTTCTATAGGAAACTACACTACCATAGGCTTGCTAATACACCAATTCTCCTCTACAATGATTGCATGCATAAATAGATCAAAAGGACTTGTTTAGGGTTGTAATATGGTAAGGGTTAAGGTGGCAAAAGAGGAAAAAAGGTTAAGCATATGCATTAGTAAAGTAAAAAATGGGATAACAAAATATAACTCTGAGGTATACAAATATAACTAATATTCTGCATGCAACACCCAAATACCCCCTGGAAGGATATGCAGATGTTACCTAAAATAGGATTTAACATATGTCAAAACAATACAAACCATTGCTAGAATTCAAACAACCAATCATTACTTTTCCATACATATTCGACTTTAAACAGAATTTAACCAGCACATCAAATCCATTCAGATACATGCGTCAATTCACCCTAAATTAAGACTAGTACATTACAAATTCTTAAATAAAATAGTACATATTTGAAGTTCAAATACACACTGTGTTACAATATTTCTAAACTTTTGACAAAATATGTCGTGCCTCATATTATTAGATACAACCCAAGCATACATTCCTAAAATAAAACACATTCTTCATTGGCCATTATGGTTATTATTGTCCAAATCTTCATGCCCTCCTATCTGAACCTACATGGGGCAAAACCACCATGCTAAGCATAAAGCTTAGTGGGGAATAACTAAATCATACATAAACTGGTAACTATTTAACAGTCACTTAACATCTATATATACCGAATCAAATTATATCATAAGCAATCATTAAAGATTTATATTAAGGAACAATTCAAGCATAATGGATTTAGGAACAAAATATAATCTATCACTAGAGAACATTTCTCATGCTAATGCTAATCATTTAAGTATCAGAACAGATTGTACAGATATCAGAACTGATTATTAGAATAGGGTATAAAACCTTACATCAAAGAAGGCTTTGTTTTGTATCAATTCAGATTTTATCTATTATCAAATCAATATCAAATCAGAATTTTGTTTATATCAGAACTGAACATATATCAGAATTCAAAATAAGTTAGATTGCTAATCTTTTATACAGAAGTGGGTAACAGGATTAATACAGGAGATACCATGATTGGTATCACAAAATAGGAGAGACTTATGTCTCAATATCAGGAGACACCGAAGTGTCAATATCAGGAGAGATGTATGTCTCAGACATCGAAGTATCATTATCAGGAGACATTGAAGTGTCAACACCTTAAATGTGTCCAAGAGCTGCTGGAGATCCTTCTAGGCATGCCTATTTACCCACGACTAGGACTTGACAATTTTAAAACAACCTATTTCATATGTCACAATCATAAGCAAAAGATACTATATCTTTATTCCACTTTCCTCAAATTGAACATATATATATGAACATCCAACTAATCATACCTTAAAACCATAATCATTTGCATTAATGTACCATTAAAGGCATTATGTGTTTACACATTCCATATCAATACACAAAGTTCCAATTTGTAAACAATCATATTCGATTCACGTAACATATCTCTTTGTGAAACATATTGGTATTCATAAGAACACATTATTAATTAACCTCACATTCTTTAAGCACTTACCTCCATTCCTAAATCATAAGTCAATTATCTTTTTCTCCATTAATCTAACATTATCTAGGTTCATTTTTAATCTCAATTAAGTTTAATTAAACCATTTTTAAAAGTCCTAAACTTACATATATAAATAATTACACAATCAAGTTTAGCATTGTTTTCCATATTTTTTTAGAACAGTTTTGGGTCAAATGTGTACAGTCATTTTGAAATAGAGCTGACATTTATAGACAATAAGTTCTTATAAAAAAGTGTTCCTATATGTCTTAAGTTTCAAACAAAACAAAAATCATTCAATTTGGTTCATTATTCCATAAATTATACTAAAAATACTATAAATTGTGCACAACAGTGTGAAGGGCTAGTGCATGATCATGTTTGTGCATGATCATGCACTCCATTAATTGAAGGATTGGTGCATGATCATGCTTATGCATGATCATGCATTCCCATGTTTGAAGGTTTAGTGCACAATCATGCTCGTGCATGATCGTGCACTCCCATGATTGAAGGGTTTGTGTATGATCATGCTTGTGCATGATCATGCACTCCTGATGTGCACTCAAATTTGTAAAACTCATATCTCTCAATTATGATATCCAAAAATTACAAAATTTATATCATTAGAAATATATGAGGATAATATACAAATTTGATGAATAAAATTTTATCTAATTAGCCTACATTGATATAGTTTAATCATTGAAAAACAGGACAAAAATTTCTGTCAGGGACAGTGCTACAGCTAAAGCCAGAACTCAACTGCAAGATAAATTTCAAAACCCTTAGTGACAAAATTCAAATTCTACTTCTTAATAAAAGTTGTACATAAATGTATCTAGTTTGATTTGAATTTAAAATCATCCCATTTTGATGTCGAAAGGTCAAGATATGGATGAAAACTCGATGGTTGTTTAGTGGAACCACACCTTCTAATGAGTACCCAACACCTATCAATTTCCTAACCACAATTCTTCATTAATTCAGTACACATTATATCCACTTCAAACATCAAACAAGACATTTTATATCATGATACCAAGTTTGGTACTCCCTTATCACATTAAACTTCAAATTTAACTCCAATAATCCAGCTAAACCAAGCTTCCAAACAACCAATACATACCTAAGTTTGATGAGCAACTTTCAGCATCAACAAAGTAATAATACATAGATTCATAAGAATTACTTCTTAGTGGAATAACTTACAAAGCTTACTAGTGTTAATGATCCAAAATCCATAAGAAGTCCAAAAATTGAGAGAAGATGGGAGGTTTTAGTGGAGAGGAGCAAAGTGAAAGAAGTAAAGAACATTCTAGCAGAAAATTTGCCACCTTTGGTTGCTAGGTGTCTCTAACATACTTAAGTATGTGTCAATTAACATGTCATGCCATGTAACACTTGATTATACTGCCATTAGTCACCTTAATATGCTGCCATTAGTCACCTACAAATCAGTCCACATGTTATTTCAAGGTTGGTTCATTTGTCACATAATAATTGGTCCATTTGTCCATTAACTACTAGTCCATTTGTCACTCATTTAACTATGCTAAATGTAAATAACTTATAAGCTTCTAATAGGCCGTGTAACAGCCCAGACCACCCGCTTGCAGATATTGTCCGCTTTGAGCCTCGACCTCTCGGGCCTCGCGCTCTCACGGT
>JANZXR010000171.1:37443877-37462033 GCA_027575705.1 Erythroxylum echinodendron
GCAATATTTGACCGTTAACAATTCCCCGACGGAATATTCAGATTCCGTCGGTATATGTATGGATATTTACCAACGGATAACTTTACCGTCGGTAAATGGCGAAGCAATTAAATTGCGGGAACGATTCCTGCTTTTTTTACCGTAGCCGAAACATTTTCTGTCGGTATTGTTTGTCGCAGATTTTAAGCTGAATTTTTTCCTACAATAGTACCGACAGATTGATTGTCCGTCGGTAAAGTTTTTTGTTCTCCGACGGATTTGTTTTGTTCCGTCGGTAAAAGGCGACGGAAGTTTTGTCGTCGGTAATATTCTGACGCTAATTGGCAATTTTCTTGTAGTGTTTGGATTTCATCATTAATCCAATGCAGGGAGCTTTCATTCCAGGGAGAACAGCTGCTGATCATATTATTCTTGCTAAGAAAGTGATCCATACCATTTTTCAAACTAAACGTAAACTTGGTTGTCTTGCTATGAAAATTGATCTAGTTAAAGCCTATGATAGAGTTGATCAGCGCTTTTTGAAGCAGACGTTGGATGACTTTGGTTTTCTTTCTTTGATTACCTCTCTTATTATGTCGTGTGTTACTAGTTCACGACTCTCAATCTTATGGAATGGTTCTTTTATTCTAAGCTTTGCGCCTGCTCGTGGACTTCGTCAGGAGGATCCTCTTTCTCCTTATCTTTTCCTCTTATATATGGAGAAGTTGTCTCTACTTATTTCTTACAAAGTGGCCTGCAATCAATAGAAGCTGATCATAATTTCCAATCATAGTCCTACAATTTCTCATTTTTTATTCGTTGATGATATTCTTGTATTTTCTCATGTAGATGTTTCGCATTGTCGAGTTGTTCTAGACACGTTAAGACAATTTTGTTTGAGCTTGGGCATGGCTATTAATGAAAAGAAGTCTAAGTCTTTCATTTCTCCACATATTTCCCATACGCATAAGGTAGTGTTAAGACATCGTCTTCAACTCCAGTTTACTCTGGACCTTGGCACTTATCTTGATGTCCTGTTGCATGGTAATAACAGCAAATGTGATTTTAAACGGGTATTGGATAAAATTCAATCTTGTTTGCAGGGTTGGAAGTCTAAGTCGCTCAATAAGGCGGGTCATCTTACTTTTGTGAAATCTACTATTTCCACCATTCCTCTATATTACATGCAAACTTGTTGGGTGCCAAATGGGGTTTGCACGACCATAGATAAAGCTTGTAGAGAATTTCTATGGCAATTTGGAGATCATGGTAAGAGTATCCACTTACTGAATTGGGAGGTTGTGTGTAGTCCAAAACATCGAGGTGGTCTCGGTATTCGCATGGTTCGCGATAATAATATACCTATGCTTGGAAAATTAGTGTGGTCTTTTGCTAGAAAGGAATCCAAGCCTTTTATGAATGCTTTGATTGGAAAATACGTGCTTGATGCTCCATTATTGGATTCTCATTTGCCTACCCATTCTTCTCCATATTGGAAAGCTATCCATCGAACAATCCCTTATTTAAAGGATGGCTTTTGTTGGCGTATAGAGAATGACCGACATATCTCAGTTTGGTATGATAGATGGGTAGGTCAAATTTCCCTTATTAAGCAAAATTATATGAGCACCATTGTGGACCATAGTCTCATGGTTAGGGACTTGATCTTAAATAATAAAACTTGGGATTAAGACACTCTGCATTCTTTAATGCCTTGCTGCATGGTAAAGATGATTACAACAATCCCTATTCCTCATTCCTTGGATATGTTTGATATGCTCATTTGGGGAGAGACTGCTAATGGTGCCTATTATGTGAAGTCTGGCTACGAATTTATAACTACGGTGCCTTATCCCTATGATCCTTCGCAGAAATGGATGCGTCTTTAGAAACTTAATATCCCTGAGAAATTTTATTTCTTCTTGTGGCTAGTCAAATGGCAATGCCATCCTATAAATCTCTTGTAGTATAATTGAGGTATGAGTGACTCTCCCCTTTGTTTTTTGTGTTGAAGGAGGAAAGAAACTGTCCTTCGCACTCTTCGGGATTGTATATGCACCGCTCAAGTCTGGTGCTTACTCTTTTCTGATGTTGGTGAATCCTTCTTTCAGTCTAACTTAGATGATTGGATAGCTATGCATGCTTTAGATCCGACCTTACCCCTTGATTGTGTTCTTAAGTTCCTACTTAGTGCCAGGATTATTTGGTGTGCAAGGAACCACGCGATGATCCAACGCAAAACTATGTCCACTATTGTACAAATACGACGGCACACGATCTTATTAAGGGACTGCCTGATAGCATGCATGTCTTCTCTTCCGTCTTGTCTCCAAAATGAGGATAAATGAATTTCTTAGTGTGTGTCCCCCTGACTGAATTTGTGAAGATCAATGTGGATGGTAGTTCCTGTGGCAATCCTAGTGATGCTGGCTTTGGAGGGATTAGGCGAGATCATCATGCCCATTAACTAATGAGTTTTATGTGGTTTCTTGACCATGCTACCAATCTTAATGCTGACTTGCAAGCTATCCGACATGGGTTAACTTTAGCTTGGAATCATGGTCATCGAAAAGTGCTAGTGGAAACTAACTCACGGGAGGTAATCTACTTGATAATTAAATTATGCCCGCATACTCATCCATGCTTCATATTGTTGGAGACATTCATAGCTTGCTTGCTCGTGATTGGTGTTGTTCTCTTTCTCATATCCTCCGTGAATGTAACCAATGTGTAGATTTCTTAGCTAAAATGGGATCATCGAATGCTCAGGAGTTAGTCTTATGGAACCATCCGCTTCTAGGAATTTGTTCATCGCTTCATAATGATGAGAGATAAATTGCCTTCTTAAGGAGTTAGCTTGTTCGTTGTTTCTATCCTCTACACCCAAAAAAAAAGTTATGGTTGCTAGGTGGCCATACGGTCTTGCCTTGTTTAGGCCCACTGATGCCTCTATCTTATTTTCAGTCAGGTGGTTATGAATAGAAGAAAATGAAATGAAATTAAATATAATATTATTCTCTCGTTTAAAAGAAGAATTTATAATATAATGAATTTGAATAAGATAAAAAGAGAGGGTTTCATATACTCTATTCAATCATAAACAGTAAAAATAATTTACCTCTAATTTAGGAGGTTTATGATGAAATATAAAATGATACATTTCACTATATTATATTATGAACCATTCTTTCAAATAACATTTTATTATATTAAATTATGAACCCTTCCTTCCCAAATAACAATTTTCTAATATTACATTTATTTATATTTCAATTTATTATAAACCATTCCGTTCTATTAAAAACCTTATGTCGAGCCAAACATAACATTAGAGAAGACAAATCTGGTTTGAAGTTAAAAGGTAAAACCCATTTCAATTGGAATTCAAATTCGATCTTAAAAGAATAATTGTGGGCTTTTATTAAAAAAATTTTAAAAATAAAATAAATTTTAAAATTTAAATTTCATTTTAATTAATTAAAAGAAATTGATAAGTTAACTTAATTTAATTAAGAATTAAGTAATTTAAATTTTAGATAAACTTTAAATCATTCTAATTAAGATTAAATTAAGGCTATAAGTTCAACTCAATTGAATCTCGGATTAAATTCACTTTCCTTATAATAGGTTTTGATCAAATTTATTGGGATCAATGTATGTTTAATCTATATAGTACATAGATTAGTCCTTATAAGGGTTAATTAGGATCTTACAAGTGCAAATTCAAATTGGTGTGGGGTAAGAAGAAATGAAAATACTAATTTTGGCACATAAAACCGTAATATCTCATTAAATAATGTTCTAAAAATTAAGTATAATTTTGCAGTAATGAACAAGATACAAAATTTTAATTTTATCCCTTTAAGAGCGTAGTTTAAACTCTCATAATTTTAAAATTATAATTTCGAATTGCTTTAAGAAAAATTGTAATTTACTTAAATTTAAAAATAATAATTGATAAAAAATAAAGGTACATTAAATTTGTAAATATAATATAATTAACGGTGTTGAGTATGTTATTTACAAATTATTATTATATATTAATATTTACAACATTATATAAAATTAATGCACGTTGTTGTAATATCATAATATTGAGGGCCTTTTATGCAATTCGAACATTTGCGAGAGTGGTGAGTGGCACGCAGTCAACTTCTTAAAGATAACTCATTTAAACCTCAGTCCTTTCCAAAACCCTAAACCTCACTTCATATTCTTCCAAATTGACTTGAAATCCTCTTAGGTGACTAGTTAGTGCATTTGGGTTTTCAAGTTCTGCAATTTTATTCGGCCCATGATATGATTCTTGTGCTCGAAACTTGCTAGCAAATGGAGGGTTTACAGAATTTTATCCGTAATATTTCGAAGGAGACAAAGTCGGGGACTTCAGATTCTTCTATCCTCGAACGTCGTATCAGCGTAAATGGGCATGGAATAGCTCCGGCAACTTCTTCCTCTGGCTCCCCAATTTTGGTCACAAGGTCTGCTAGGTATGCTCACCATTTGTCCATCTTGATTCTTTCTTTGTGTAACCTGAACTGTCTGAAAGTTTATGTTTTCTCTAAATTGAAATAATCAATGTCGAAGCACTAAGTTTGTGGTGGCTAGTCTGGTTTTCTAGTTTGGATGTTGCTTGCTTTCCATGATTAGTATGCAATAGTTTCTTGATCCCATATTGAAGAGTTCTGTAAAGTCTGTTCCCAATTGATTGTTGAAACAAACGTGGTTTTGTGTCTTGAGATAATTCTCATTTGTGCCTTTAATTTTTGGGACTATCACATGCCAAAGTGTCATTTGACAAACTTTTACTGAGAGTTTGTGTTTGATCTGCTTTAGTTTTCAAAGTGGTTTCAGTGTCTCTTTTCCCTGCGAAGTTTGGTGATGGTTGATGTGCTTTTATTGTCCAAATGCAGACAAACGGTTTCACTGGGGACCTGCTCAAAGCTATGTGCAGTGTTCTTTGTTGCCGGAGTAGTTGTTGGTTACACACTTAAAAGACGCGTTCGGAGTTGGGCCTCCAAACTTCTCCGAAGATTGAAGGACGACTGATCTTGTGACATCCTCTGATTGGATGGTGAAATGTTAGTTTATCATCCAGCTGTTCACCAACTTTTGGGAAAGGCTCTTTTTTATTTAGCTTTACCTTTTCTATCCTGCAAACGCTAGTAATATTTCTTCTTACAAGTTACAAGAAAGTTATCTCCTATAAATGTGGAGAAGTGAGGAATTCAATCTCCAGCAGGTTTTGTTTTTCTTCGAGTTTAAGGATTTCTGATGGCATGTTTGTTTCATTGTAAGATCAGAGTCTGAGTTCAGGAAAAGATTTACTAGCTCAAGTTCTTTCCTGTGCTTTTATGTTTTTGTTTCAGAACTAATTGCTTTCTATTAGAACAAAAGTGAAACCATTTATCAGGGTCAAGATGGCTAAAAAATGGTGTCAAAACTGGAATTTTGATTCCCTTTTATACACATCTATGCTGTTTTGTGACATTTACTATGGGTAATGAATAACTTCTATTACATCTAAGCTATAAGTAAAATACGTATGTGTATATTTTCCTCCCTTAATTTTATGCATAATTACAGAAAAAATTAGACTTACAACAGCATGGCATTTTAAAGAACAGCCTTCTTCTTCTTCAAAAATACTCCTTGTGGAACTCGAATCGTGTGGATGTCTTATGACTCAACTCATGACATATATTCTTCAATTCCTTCGCCAACATTGGGATCCCGCAGTAAAATACCCCTGCCATGTCGACAAGCCTCCTTTTAGTTATAATCTTAGAGCAAACAAAATTAATCTAAAAGGTATCATGGCTTGGCGAAGTTATGATATTTATTTTGGGGTGTAAAACTTTATCGTATTAGCCTTGGCTATTGTTTTTGGTCAGTGCTGGTAGACAGCATGTACTTAAAAATCTTCTGCATTGGATTTTATGGCCTGTCTGCATACATACTTGACCTTTCGGTTTGTGATTTTGATATTTGGTTGATCTTGAATGTTTATTATTTACCTACTGTTGCAAATGGATGCTTTGAGGCTATCTTAGTAAACACTTCTTTCCAATTTGGCCTTGCAAAATGTGTCCTCACCTGCATGCGAATAAGCATCAAATGTTACTTCTAGGTATCTAAAATCGTATGACAACTAAAAAAAGAAAAATCTCTTTTCTGCTTCAGGTTTTACATCTTTTCTTGCATTTTCAGTTAATAGACTTGTAATAGTAACAACAAGGTAGGTAATAAATGGAGTTCATACTCGAGTTCCAGATAGGATATCGACCCCGTGTTTGGCATGACTCAGAGCTTGGACCATTGTAATCAAAGTTGACCTTGCATCCCCTTCTTCATAAACACTAGTTAGGTAGTTGTGCAGCTCGATTTGACCCTGTTTCATAGATCATTTAGTTAGGGGAGACATTAAAGTAGTCACTTCCCACGTGTATAATGATAAAGTAAATGGACTGTTGAACAATGGAGATTGAATCTCTTCTAGATGTTTACCTTGAGATCCATCTCAGCAACTTCATTCATGACTCCTTTGAACCACTCGAAGGACCCATGTTCTCTTGTAACCCAGTAGAAATGAGCATTTCTAGTCTTGTTTGCCCTTTTCTTGCCACCTATGATGTTACTAGATACATAACTGCTTGAACTATCATCTGATTTACTGGTTTCTGTGTTTGAATCCTGGCTAGTGAATATCATAAATCAGTTCTTGTGGGAAAAGCAGTGAGCTTGAAACACGATGCCAAGATGTTCAAGAGATTAAAACTATACCATTTGATATTCTGTCTGTCTGTTATTATGTAGCATATCTCTAAGAATGCTTACAAAAGGGGTGGCTCCAATTCCTAGCCCCACAAGAAGCAATACATCATAATTTTGGTAGTCCTGAGCTGGAGCCCCGTATGGACCATCAATGTAAAGTTTAGGTTGGCTGGACCAAGGCAACGACTTTTGACTTTATATCTTCAACAGTTAAATGTAAGTGCGAATATAAAATTGCCCTGGAATATATTACCTTTTTTGATCCACATGTCCAAGCTGACCAAATTTTGCTCTCCCAATGACAGATGGTGAATCGTTCACCTCAGTGAAAACTCGCTTCAATTCCTCCGTCCAGTCTCCCACTATCCTGATGTGAACACTTAGGTAGTTATCTCCTGGTGCCGAGGTTATAGAAAAAGGGTGCCTGTAAAGTACTAAATTTTGGTTAGAGCATATAATTGAACAATGGCTTCTGGCAATAAGACAAGAACTAATGAAGCTGAACTTGTTATAAATGCTTAGAGAAATGAAGCATACCATTCAAAGGGTGAAATCTTTGGGCATTGTAGAAATATGTACTGTCCACTTTTGTACTTAAATCCTTCTGGCTTAGACATGGTTAAGCTAAAGACGTTTCCTGGCAGCAAGGACACCTATGGAGGTCAATTTGTCTCCGAGTCAGTATCACATTCTTCTGAAAGGGGAACTTATGTAAGTTGTAAGAGTTTGATCACCTTCAATATTTTGACGGAGTTATGCTCTGATCTACACGTCCGCACACTCCTTTCTGCTACATAGAGCAACAAAGGAGCGGATATATACATCCATGTCTAGATAATAAAGTGAGCACCCAGTATTAGTCTCTACCTAGTTAAAATGAAAACTGTGTCAAATCAACAGTGAAAATACCTACATTTTTCTGAAACCACTCGTGGGCCAAGAACAGGAGGGTTCCATGAACCAGCAGCAGAACGTAGACCAAACCAAGAAGATGGTGAGAGTACCAAAATGCATTAAACCCTGTCAACCTGTTGAAGGGTGAAGGAAGTCTCAATACGTTTCTTCGGAATTGGTGCGTTGCCAGGGTGAAAGCGATGATCATTAGTGCCACCATGGAAATCCCAGTTACTCCTTCAGCACCAGTAAGAAGGGATTTGTACGTGGGTCTTTTGTTGTCAAAATCAGATGCTACCAAGGCAAAATTTTCGGAAGAAGAGTGTATCAGGCGGGGGAAGTCACAGAATAAATGGGTTCCGGCGTGAAGGATGACTCCAATGACTATAGCACAAGCAATCGTCTGTGAATCAAAAGAAGGAAACTTTCAGAACTTGACAAGTTTTACTGTAAATTTCCAACTAGCCTGCTTGGAGAACCTTAATCCTGAGAAGGCCTCTCATACCTTATGAAAATTGATGTTATCATCAAAGGGAACGAACGATCTTGCCCTAGTAGATCGGAGCCAAGTCAGTGTGTTTCTACAGACTGGCAAAAGAATTAGAGCCATGTTGAACTTCAGAGTCTCTGCAGCGCCTTTAGCTGTGACCAAGCAATAACCCATAACCTGAAATGCTGCTCTGTTCTTATACTGGATGAATTTCCAAGCAAAGAGACCACCCATTGTTAGTATCCAAAGCATCAAAATCAAGCCCCTTTGCCAATTTTCTAGAATTAGGCACTTCAATTTGAAGCTTAGCCTACGCAAAACACTTTGAGGCCTGAACGCAGTTGGGGTTTGGCTCCAACCAACAGTACTTGCTGTGCTTAATGGTCTACTATAGTTCATGTACGTATCTCTTTGTAGCAAGAGTGTTTCTAACTGCCATAACTGGAAAAGTCCAAACAGGGTTATTCTCCATAATAGTAGAAAGAAACATGGAAAAACTAACAAGACAAGCATTGATAAGAAGGGAAAAAAAAAAAAAAGAAGAAGCTAGTTTTACCTCGATGTATCCTAGATTTTCAGGGTCCAGTTCTTCCATGATCAATGAAGCATATTCTTCAGCTTGTTCTTTCAGCTTGGACAATTTATTTGCAGAAGCACTGAGCATTATCAACTGTGTTTAACCACAGACACACACAGAGAAAAAGAAAAACAATTATAATAACTAACTGCATGAGGCCAATTTTGCATATAATTATTAGACTTGACAAGCAAGCAACTTCGTTTGAGTACATATGAACACATCGTTTGACATGTAAACCACTCTTCTTCCCAACTCATTTGATATTCCAAGCCTGGAGGGGTAGGTCGCCTGTATGTATTTTAAAACTCTTAAAAGACATGACTACTAGCTCTCTCTCTGCTTAAACACAAAGGAGATATTACTTTCCAAGGAGCAAAACCAATTAAAAATATAACAATTTTCCTCTGTTTGTAAACTGTAACAAATGATCATTTGCCCAGAAGCCAAAACTCTCATGTATTTGGAATTATATTACTTTGGAAAACGTTTATATTGATCAATAAACAGTAAAATTTTTCTTTTACAGTAGAGATCGCCACAAATGGAAGTTCGTTATTTAGTTCAGTGCCTTCAGTCTCAGATGTAAAACAAAATTACCTCTTGAACTTCGTCTCTTGTGATTCTGCCATCTTCATTGCTATCTGCCCTGCAAAGCATCGCACCAGAAAAAGAAAAGTCTTTTTATTTAGTTTCTAAATTGAAAAAAAAGCAGTGAATGTGAAAGATTGGAAGAGACCCACATGTCAAAGAAAATTTGAAGACGTGCATCGAAGCTTTGGTCCGAAATCTGCAACCAGAACTCACGAAGCTCCTCTTTTGTGATGCGACTTACTCTTTGCCTTCTCCTCCTTGCCAATGCATCAAATATACTCACCGCAAACTCCTTGGAGTCCACCATTCCTACATCAACAAAGTACTATCAAACCTTAAGGCTTTAACACTATCAAACCTTAAGGCTTTAACACTAACTCCTGATTATAGAAACATGAAAAGATTTTTAAGTTATGGCAATAGTCCGAACAGTTCCTAAACACAGTGTTTAAGAGCACAGTTACATACCTATACATTCACCGAAATCTTCTCTCGCAAGCAATCCATCTTTGGCCAGAGAGTTGAACCGTGACTCAACTCTTCTCCACATCTCCTCCGAGTCAGAAACTCCCGCCGTGTTCTTACTTATAAACCTCAGCCCTTTCAACGCCCTCTGCGCGCTCGATCTCGTCCGTTGAAGCTTTGCTTTCATCTTCCTCGCGTCCCTCGTCGATAGCGTACGGTCCTCTATCTCCGATGACGTCGTCCGCGACGATCTCGACCGTAGCCACCCGAACTTCCTCCTTATCCTCGACGTCGTTGACGATAAGCTCCTCCCTAGCCTCGACGTCGTAGGGGTTGGATTAGCATTTACGCCGCACACCACAATCGAGTCGTTGTCCAGCTCAAGCGTCACCTCTACTAAGTCTTGCTCGTTGTTTCTTCTCAGGTCGTTGAGGAATACAGGCAACATTGCCCCGCCGACCTCGAGGTCCCCGACGGCCCCGGAATCGTCGTAGTCCTCCTGCAAGTCGAAACAGCGACTATAATCCGAAAGCCTGGAGCTCGTTCTTCCAAACGACGGAGACGGCGTTCTCATTATCTTTTCCGGTGAGCAGTTGCCAAGCTCACTTCTTAATACCTATTGTTCCTCAAATTCCTTTGAAATTATGCACACAGCCTCGGAGAATATCAGAACCAAGCATAATAGCATTAAAAAAAAGAACAAGACAAACGCCTCTCAACCGATCTCTACCCACGATTTCAACGCCTATGTGTGCCTCTCTAGGTTGAAGAGACGCAAGCAGTAGTTGGGTTTTTCTTCATTTTCATTTCATCAACACCTGCATTATATTCCATCATTAGTTTTTAGGCCAATCCATAGAAAGTAGACCACCCAATTCATCCAAAACATTACTATAATCCCAGTCCAATCATTGCTTAGCTTGTTAAATACTAACAATAATCTATAGAACCAGAGATTATAATTACAGATGAAGACTGAAGTTTTTACCATGCAATGCAAGAGTTGGGTTTCATTGTCACACGTACATTGTGAGAAGAGCCAGCTAACTCTGGTAGGAACTAAGGTGACGACTTAGTCACGTATATAGTTGTTCGCGTGGAATTATTCTTTCATTTTTTTATTGGACGAGAAGGTATTATTAGGAAATAACAACATTTAAAAAAGAAACTTAGATCGGTTAATTTTATAGTTCGGTTTTTATTTTTTTGGTTCAATTTAATTTAATAATTTAAAAATCGATAAGTTTATTGATTAATAGATTCGTTTTCAAAAATTAATAAATTTTTGTAAATTAAAATAAATCAATTAATTTTTATATAACAATTTTTTCCGATTAAACTTTAAATTTTTTATGAATAAAGATAATTTTCTTCGCCCATTTTTTAAATTCTTCAATTTTATTCAATCTTTAAGCCATCTTATGATGGACACTGCTGTACTTTTTAAATTTTAAATCTCTTACTTACCGATTTATTATTATTTTAATTTGAAACTCGATTATTCGTTTTGGCAGAATCACAATAATTTTCTTTGCTGTGCACAGATAAATCATGCCGACTATGCCGATTATCTCTTTTAAGCTCACCTTTTTGTTATGAAATAAGCGGCTAACGCAGGTCTTGTTCTGGTACTTTTTTTTTTATATGACAAAAGCTCCTTAAGGTAATTTATAAATTATTTCAGTAATTAATAATTTAAAATTAAATAACCGAGTTTCATTGTTAACATATGGGAATGATTTTATATGCCTGACCTTATTATCTATAATAAGGGTTGGTAGGGATGGTGTTGAACTTGAAAATCAAAATGCGATTTTTGGTCCAGCTGTCTATATATCTGAACAGACTCATTTGTATATTAATCTAGCTTGTAGTTGTATTTCATGTCTCCCACTCCTCCTGCCATCCCTATACCAAACTAGCTGTATATAATATTGTCTCAACTAGTTGTTTTATACATCCTACGCGTATAATCTCCTCATCCCACTAATTACTTGATTCCGTTAATCATTAATCGATCCTGAATCATACTAGCTTTGCTCCACTTGTATGTAGGAAATGTACATATTATGACTGATTTAGATGATATTTTTGAGTTAATACAGTCTTATTTTTATGCTTTGAAGTGATTGTTACATGTAGCATTTTGGACAAGCAAGCAAGCGAAAAACGTGGGGAGTGAATATAAAAGAAACAAGCAACTAATCAAACACTAAACTAATAAGTCTTAATTTTAATTACAGGTCTGTTGGCCAAATAGGGAAGAAACTAAATCCTAACTCTCAAAGGCAATAAAGAATAACAGAAATTGGTGAGGAGTAATACACGAAAGCTAAGGCAAGCTTGGAATGCAAGGGAAATCACTAATCGAGAAGAAAATGACTTCCCTTTTGCATGCAAAATTTGTGTCCAAATCGAGGAAGTACATATGTGTGTCCTTCTAGAAGTGCTAAATGCTAATATTGTTTGTGTAGTACCTTATCATTTCACTACCTTTTCGTACTTCCAACAACTATAATTGAGTAAGCAAGTGATTGATAGATTAAACAAAAAGGGATAAGAGTACGTGATTGATAAAAGTTAATTTTCCGTGGTAGGTGAATGAGGGCTGGATTTAGAAATGTCAATAGGTTAGGTCGGGCTCGGGCCGCCCTCGGCCCGGTCTAGCCCGGCCACAAAAATCGCGGGCCGCGGGCCGGCCCATGGCCCGCGCCGGCCGGGATGGTCTCCTGCTGTTGGCCCGCGGCCCGGCGGGCTAAGGATGGGCCTGGCCAAACCCGACCCGTCTATATATTTTTAATATTAAAAAAATACAAAACGGCGTCGTTTTGGACAAAACGACGCCGTTTTGGACAAAACGACGCCGTTTTGTCGGGCCGGCCCGTGACCCGCCCTGTCAAACCCGGGCCAAAATCGGACCGGGCCGGGCTGAAATTGACATGTCTATTTTTTAGAACCTAAAATACAAATTTTTAAAAATTTCAAATTTGGAACTTTTCAAAAAAGCTCTACTGACAAAAGCTCTACTAGTATAAGCCTATCCAAACAGACACTAAGGGTTGTGTCTGTTTCGTGATACAGCTATTGAAGACTCTTACATATAAGTTTTATAAATATAATATTAATTATTTATGTGGATTACTAATATTTTAATATAGATAGTGTCGTGACAATTGGTTAGGTTTTAACATATTAGTTTATACAGGTGAATTTATAGAATAATATGAATAACATAGTATTTTCACCGTTTATCCAATATTATTATCATATGAAAAATGACAACAGGATGAATTGAACACTGATAATTGAGTCATATTACTGATATTTTTTATTTCCTATATCTTATTAAGGATCTATATTTTATTTATAAATTTAGAATATTTCATTTAACATGAAATAAAAGGTCTAAACATACTGCTCTTGATTAAAATTATAACCTACCATAATTTCTCATTCATAAATAATAAAAATTTTACAAATTATATATATATAATTTATCATTTCTTTCTTTCGGTTCTAAGAAAAAGAATAAATGATAAATCGACTAGTGATATTAGTAAAATATCTAGTTTAGTTTTAACTTTCAGCTAAAATATCTGACAATACATGTGAATCACAATGTGGTACCTGTTGAAGTAGTGGTACCTGTAGGGTGGATTTCTGTCGAAGAATATTCTAAACTCCTCATGAACTTCTAGATTTTATTAGGAAATAAATGTACCAATTAAAGGTCTTGAAATTAGGTAAACCATAGTATAATTCGGCCAGTATCATTCCATGGCATCTTCAGGTTACTCATAAACACACTCTTTTGAACATTTGCATGGGGGCATGGTACGTTCTTTGTAGTTGTTAATTTGACTTGCAATAAAAAAGACACGGTAATAGCTTTTATTATCTTTTTCTATTGAAATATTTATATGTAAGAAGTTTGGCTTAATAATTAAGTGGGTAAATGCCTCAAATCAACTTTCTAAACTTAAATATCATTAGAATACAATAAGAAAAGGGATTCTTTGGCGTAGATAAATTTGCTCAAGTCATTCAATTAAGAATTGTAACCGCAGTGCAAAAGTTGGCATGAAAATATTATGAATGTAAACAAAAGTTAAAGAAGAGGATGCCTGGTTTAAGATATTGGATTTAGGATTTAGAAATTAAGATTTAGGATTTAAAATTTAGGATTTAGGATTTAAGATTTTAGGTTTTAGGATTTAGTATTTATTGTTTATGGTTAAGTCTAAGATTTAGGGTCTACAGTCATTTCATACTTGTCACAATTTACGCCTATATATACCTATCAAACTTCTCTTAACTCCCATCCTTCGTCAAGACATTGCTTAGTGTAGCACATGAAAGTTAGTATTCAAAAGCAAAAATGGAGATGTTCAAGATTGTTAAATTTTGTAAGATTGAGTCTAAATAAACTAAGCACATATAAGCTTAAATAAAATGATGCTTTGAGTACTTATTCATAGTGACATATCATTATCTTTCTATTGAATGGATCCTAGAACTATATAACATTAGATTTTTTAAAATCCATTTATAAGAACAATGTATCATCTTTTTTATTATGTATAAAGACTTTTAAAGAAAAAAATTATGTTCATACTTTCGTAATTAAATTTATGAATTAATATAAAGAATATAGATTCTACGCTCATCTTGTCACGATAACAAATGAAGGGTTTGAATGGTTGTTGTTTTAAGGTTTAAATAATATTTCTAATTTTATTAAATAAAAATTTATTAAATGATATATAGTATATCTATTCTTATAATAGGATATAGTTTTTTTTAATAGTTTAATAAATGTAAATATTATAATTAGAAAATAATAAATCAACATTTGGCATTTATTTGAATAAGATACCTCTATTAATAAGTTCTAATCTAATTAGATTTCTTTGAACGATGTAGATTAAAAATGGTTTCAATAACCAAAACTTGCTGTTAATATACCTGATTCAGGCTTAAACAATTTGGTAATTTGATTCAAAATACACAACCTAGCCTAGAATGATACTCCTAATGACATAAAAAAGATTTGAAAAAACGGCTTCTAGCTAAGGACTAGAAATTAAAGGGCCCTAAATCTGGCATCACCATAACTTCCCGCATTTTTGCCTATATATACCAATCAATCTTCTCTCATATTCCCATCTCCACCAAGTTATCATTGTTTAATACATGCTCATTAGATTGAAAAGCCAAAATGGTGATGTTCAAGACTTCTCTGGTTCTTTTATCTCCAATGAGCATGTCCTTAATGACTATCTATTCAATGGTCCATGCCCAAGACACGCCCGAAGATCATGTCCAAGCACATAATGCAGCTCGTGCAGAAGTAGGCGTCGGACCTGTGATTTGGGACGACGCGGTGACTGCATATGCCCAAAACTACGCTAACCAACGTGCCCGAGACTGCGGTCTTGTTCATTCCAGTGGACCATATACGGTGAAAACATCGCAATGAGCACCGGCGACTTATCTGGTACAGTAGCAGTGAAACTGTGAGTTGACGAGAAACCCTACTACGATTATGACTCCAACTCTTGCACCAATGGCCAGCAATGTTTACATTACACTCAGGTGGTATGGAGGAACACATTTAGCATAGGATGTGGCAAGGTGAGATGCAGTAATGGAGGCACTTTTATTACCTGCAACTATGAACCCTACGGCAACATCATTGGCGAAAGACCTTATTAAAGATCAGATTCTAAAAATGTTGCACTTGTAGTTATCATCAAACCGTAATCTGTTATAAATATAACAAATATATGAATAAAGTTTCAAATAATATTAGAAAAATGACCTGGTTTCTTATCCCTTCAATTTGTTAATTATCGCTAACTAGTTAAAATTAACTTCATCATATATCAAAATTTGTCTTGAATCCCTTTCGGAAAAACAAAAGAAAGGGTGTCGAGTCAATTTGACATGATGAATATTGAGCTTAGGGTTTTTCTTCTTTTAGTTACATCCAATTCTATCGTCCTTCCTACCCTCATACAAAATAAATTGTATATTTTCTTAGTAGCCAAATAAGTTGTTACAGGACTTTACACTTAGGTGGGTTGACACTGTCAACACAAAAATTTCTGTACCTAGTTTTGCTTATTATATAAAGAGTAATAATTCATCAAACTTGGGCCTAAGATAACTTAGTTGGATTAGTGGAAGATCAGCACCCGGTGGCAAGAACCAACCTCTCAAGTCTCATCATACAGGAAGGCTTACAGCATGTTGAATTTATATAATTTAATGGAAATAACTTAAAGAACAAACTTCCACTTTACCTAGAAATCTTTATGAATATAACCGTATGAGATTACACTCTAAGTACTTTGCTTATTAAAAATTACACAAAGTCGGATAGTACAATTCAATTAAAGAAAACATAATAAGGTAAATTTAAATCTACTTCCTTTTTACACTACATGCCTCAGATATCTCAAACCATATTGATACGGCCATAATTTGAATATTTATAAGTTGAATTAGTTTGTAATTTAGCACTTTATGACATGTTTTACATAAATTATATGGTATTTTCGTATGTTTGGTTTATTGGCTTGTGTCTATAGTTTTTTTTTTTAAAATGAACAAAGTATTATATAGATGAAACTAATATCACATTATAATAAGTTCAAGCCTGATCGCTTTAGCTCTTTAGGAGAACTGGTTACACATAGCAAAGCTAGAAAAATAGCCTTAGTATGAAAATCTACAAATTAAAAGCCCCACATGTTCTTCATATCCATAGACAAAAATTCCTGCAAATGTTTAAAATAGATGCAAGCTGTGATACTATTGATAACTCTATCTGCCAATTGGTATTTCTCTATCTTCTTATTAGTAAACCATCGGTTGTTCCACTCTTTCTATATGATATATAAGGCAATTGTAAATGCTGCTTTGAAGAGAGGAGCATTGGGTTTCCTCCATGTCAAATTGTCAATAATCCAAGATAATATTTGCTCGCAATTATATCTGTTGGAACCCGTATTTTTAGGATTTTATATTTTTATTTTCTTTATTCTATTAAATTATCTAGTATGAAAATAAATTAGAATTTATGAATTAGGAATTTTTGGAGTCTAATAAGGTATCTTTTGACTTTTCTATGGTGGTATGGATTAAAAGAAGTAATTAAAATTAAGTGAAGGAGTTAATAGGAATTTCCTAATAAAAGAAGGGGGTAAATTGGTAAAAACACAAGAAAATTGTCTTAAATGAATAAGACAAATAGGGAGGAGACGTGAGTGTGTGGTAGTGAAATTAAAGAAGAGAAGGAGAATAAAGAGAAGGGTAGCTATGGAAATACTTGAATAAGGAAGGGCAAAATGGTAAAAAACACAAAAATTTGCATTAAATTGAATAAGACAAAGAAGAGGAGAGACGTGAGTTATAAGGAAAAAGAGAAGAAGAGAAGAATCGGGAATTATAAGAAAAGAAAGGAAGAGAGTCGTATAGGAGAGAAGAAGAAAAAGAAAACAAGGAGAAGAAGGAAGAAGAAAGCAAGGAAAAAGGAAGAAAGAAGAGTTTTAGCTAAGTCTTTTGCTAATAAGGTAAACCTTCCTATTCTTTAGTTTTGATAGAAGAAAGAGGTAGGTTTTATGTGAAGAAGATGTTGAAGGAAGTGGAGAGAGAAACTAGGGTTTTGTTATATGATGAAGATGAGGAAAGAAAGAAGAAGAGTAGGAGGTTAATGTTAGAACTTAGGTTTCTAGCTAGATAAAAATGAAGAAGAGAATAAGTATGAGTTTACTCATGGTGGTGAGGTTAAGGAAAGCTTATGTGTGTTTTTAGGGAACCGGGAAGTTAGACGCCAAGAGCCATAAGAAGAACAAGCTTTACTTTTGAAAATTTCAAGCAAAAAAGGTGGGTAATATATTTATAGTTTGTGATGATGAACTACATTAATTATATGTAAGTGTGATGAGTATGTTGTTTTATTTGTTGTGAATGTGGTAAAGATGTTTCGTGAATGTATATTGTGCTGCATTGTGAAAATTTTATGACTTTGTGTGAATGAAAAGAAAATATTTATGATACATGAAAGCATGAATATAATGCGAAATGTATGAGCATTGAAAAATCTGTTATGTGGCTGAGAGAGAAATCCGTTTCGTTAGTCACCTGCACGTTGACCTGTAGCCTTCTCCCAGCTGCCCGCTTGTGGCCACGAGATCCTGAGAAATCAGACTCATTTCGTCTCATGGTGTAAACTTCGATTTCACCGTTTCGTTCCACGGAACTCTCGAGCCATTGTGTGTGCATTGCATTTTTGAACATGATACATATTAATGTATTTTGAATGTTGTGATTGACAAATATGTTCAGCCCATTTATGTTGTGATAATGTGTTGTGTTA